>JAKSZP010011281.1:0-32829 GCA_022478985.1 Massospora cicadina | reverse complement strand
TGCCCATCAGCACCAGGTGGTCCATGAGGTCTGTCAGCACCTAGCAGTCCACGGGGCCCTTCAACACTTGGGGTCCACGAGTCCATCAGTGCATGGAGGGAAGCATGTGGCCCCTCACCCCTAGGTAGCCCAAAAGGTCCTTCACCCCATGAGGACCTTGTTCCACACGAGGACCCATAGTTCCTGAGTTTTTTTCTACTTCTACTTGAAATTGAGTTACTGAGTACAATTGCTCCAATTGGGAAAGAAGATTTTTAATTTCCTCTTCCATAAATTGACTATGCTCAGAGATTCAGTACATAACATCTTTTTTATTACTCATGAATTTCCTGGGCTCACTTCATTAACTGTGAATCAACAAAGCTGGATATTCCATGATCAAGCTGAATAAGTTGTTGGTATACTTTATTAATAAGAGTCCAAATACTAATAATGGTATTGCAATTATCTTTACTGAACTTAGAGGCAGACTTGAAGAGCTCAGAAACATAATTATTTAAGGACTGGAGTCCTTCTAATAGATTAAGCATCCCTTGATGATGCATTCCTACTACCGGTAATAATTGGTATAAAGTAGGGCTTACAAGTTGGTGTAAATATTGATCAGTACCAATCTCTGACATTTGAGAAGTTTGATATATGTCCTTCAAGTAGAGTGTACAGCATTATTTTGAGATTGAGTAGAACGGATTCCAGTAATTTAATACCCCCTCAAGCATCTTATTGATGATGACTCTTAAAAACTTAGGCTGTATTTGAAAGTTTGTATTAAAGTTTAAATTAGAACCATAAAATTCTAAGTTTTCCCAAAATACAACGTAGATGGTACCCTGGGGATTTTGGTTCTAGTGGAATGTACCCATCTTAAAATACTGCCTTGCTCATGGTCTTGAGTCTCTTCAGGCAAAAAAGAGGAATATATTTTGGTGAGAGACATTTCACATGAGAGTAACTCAGAAAGCCCCCTGTAGTGAGCACTACTTTTTTTAGTACTAGATGGTCCCAAGTGAGCACTACTTTTCAAGGTTTTGAATTGTACCTCAGACTAGACAGGTAAGACTTGAAGTTAGTTTATGGATTCTCAGAAAAACTGTGAAAGATAATTTGTTTTAGTTTATAACTCAAACTATTATTATTATTAAAAGGATTGAAGATTTACAGTTTTCAAAGTAGTTTGGGGTTAATCCGATCTTATCAATTGTTAAGCAATCAAATGTTCTATCACCTGATTGGGATAAGCCTGATCGTTCTTATTAACCTTGATATGATTAGATTCATTGAGTTCCCCTTCTGATATTACTGGGGGAATATTTGGGGTAAAGGTTTTAGTAACAAAAGAGTTTGGCAAAATTGCGACAGAGGCATTATTAGAAATTAACCTGTGCTGACCAATTCTTAATCAGGACTGAGATTTAGCATCTCAGTCTAATAAGATTATAAAAAATCCGTCAGATATATCTTATTCACTTTTAGACCAATGATCAACTCTTCAGAGTTATCAGTCTCATCATCCTGAAAGGGCTAAGCCTTCCAAGGAGGTTAAGCTTCCAAATGGGTTAATCCCATGATACAAAGGTTGATATCATCTAACAAAAATTGTATCATATTGAACAGTCAGCCATATTGGTTCTCTAACAGAAAATATCTTACCTCGTTTGAATCACAAAGATCCTTAAAAAGACCTACTAAAACTTTTCTATAAACATCTAAAAAAATTAATTAATAAAACACCTCATATCTTATCTCATTTAGTTACCTTTTAGTCAAATAAGATCTAATACTGCTATACCAATTAAGTATTTATTATTGCAATTAAACTAATAACTTTATTGTTTTATTTAAACTCTCTCTAGAGCTTTAAAATTAATAATTTCATAGCCTTTGTAGCTCCTAAATATTAAAATCTCTTACTAAATTTCAATAGTGTTTCACAATGAGAGACCTGTGAAGAGATATAAAGTTGAAAGTCTCAGGATATTATCAGTTAAATAAATTATTAAATTTTATAAAAAAACATCCTGTGTTGTCACACAGGGCATCCCAAGCTCATTCTTGGGTAGATTGGCACTAAGGCAGATTCACCCATACCATTCTGGTCCACTAGATCCAAGGCAGGCTCATCCATACCAAATCAATCCTAATCATAATTATTGACCCTAGCAGATTCAGGGATTTAAAAAATGGTATGACTGATCCAGAAATTCCTAGCTCATCTCATTTGAGGAAATATACTTATAGAAATAAATCAATCCATTTTCAATTGAGGAGTCAATTCAGGCCCTTGATGCAATTCAGAAAAAGTTTATTAAAATTATCCTCCAGTATGCAATAGACGTTGTTCTTGATTCCATCTAAAAGATGCCCCTGTAGTGAGCACTACAATTGAAAAACAGGTTTGCTTTTCCATATCAGGTGACTCTCAAAGCTGGTTAGTGTAAAAGGGATCAAATTGTATTAGGAGGGGATTTGGGGCAATCTGATCCCTTATATAATATAACTATAATATTTTGAACCATTAAGTTGGCCTTGATTTGGGTAAATCTAATTAGGGAAATATACTTAGATTAGGGTTCCGTATTTGGGATCATCAGAAGATGGTCTAGACTCAGAGCATAACGTCAAGGCCCTTGAACATGGTTTAGCCAATTCAGGGTTCAAAAAGCCCAGAAGCGGCTTATAAATATTATAGATAAACTGGACATGAATAAGATTAAGAAGCTGCAAGCTATTAGATATTATTTTAATTTGATTATTTTAAACCCTTTTATAGGGTCATTGATAGTAGATAAAAATAAATGTTAATATTCTGATATCTAATAAGAGAGGTACCAGATCCAATAATAAAACTAAATATGAAAATGGTAAAAAAGGTTACTACAGAGCACCTTGTAGGATCAGAAAAGAATGAATTTATCCCAAATTGGATAGGACATCATCTTGTGAGGGTCTATACCACCAATTGATTCCAAATCCTTTGACAAATGATTACTAAAATATAAGGCTTTTAGCCTTGTTGGGATTTTTGCCCATATTACCAGCCTGCTAGATTACCTGATATTGCTAGGGTAAAATTCCTTAAGCCAAAGTGAATCATAAATTGGTTGGCCCAAGTTTTGGAGGAACTACGTTTGGGGGATTTTGGGATATTCGCCTAGTTGTATCCATCAAGGATTGATATGGATGAATACTTGAGATCTCATCGGTTGGAGTTGCCAATGAAATAGGGGCATCTGACAGTGATTACTATCATGTGTACTGATTGGGATTGGTCAGGTTTCATCACCAAAAGATTGGGAATGAATAGTAAGTTATGAGGCGAGTGATGCCGCCTGCAACTAGTGAAATAATAAGTTATTAAGTGACCTGCCATAATGGGTAATAAGTCCCATTACCTGCGCAGGTCGCTAGCCAACTATGGTTGGTTCACTTGGATTGAGAGGAAAATGTTAGGGACAAATTTCTGACTCTTTTCATTTGAGGTCTTGAGGATGTCCAATGACAGAATCCTAGCTAGAATAGGGAAGACCATCGCTGCCAAGATTAGGATGGGTAATTCAATGGCAATGGCTGCCATTTCATCAAATAGGTGTCAATTGAGGGTAAAACAGCCAAATTCTCCACTATATAATTCCCTAAATTTACTATAATAAAAAGGTAACTTTACAGAGTTTAGAGTTTACTGTAACATTGTCAATTTAGTGCATAGTTAGACTATCCACTTCTATTATGTTGTTCTATCTCAAAGAACATTATTGCAGAGGGCAATAACTGGAAAACTCTCTGAGAGAAGAGTAAAGATCTGAGCGGTGATCTAGAGAAGAAGGAACCACAATCAGGGATAGCTGCCAACTGTGTGTTGGGCTGAGAGAGATTGTCACCGGGGTATCTCAGCGAAGATTGGGTGGACAAGAGTATAGGGAACGAATCCCTACAAGTACAACTTCACGAGTATTTAATTGGAAATATTGGCTGAGCGTTATGTCAAAATATAATCTACACTCAACTATGGATAATAGTCTCCATACTATTATCAATTAATAATACATTCTATACAACGCTACAAAGTGCATGAGGAAATTGAACCTTTGCAGTAAAAAGATTACTGTTGCTTGCTGATAACCAACCTAGAGTAAATTTTTAAAAGTTAGTGCTCACTACAGGGGTAGATGAGTCAAGAATCTATAATATTTTCATACAAAGAAGAGCTACGCAAACTGTGGACTGAGATAGCCACTGTAAACCAGAATGCCCTAAACTCAGTGGACCATTGCGAGTTCACGGCTTTGGAAGAACAAGTCACCAAGGTGGAGGAAGGAGTAGAGAATGTAGCAAGCTTTGGGAATAAGTTACTCAGCAAAGTAAACTTGTTGAAGAAGAAAGAAGGGGACCTTGTCTGAGAGGTCCTATAACTGAAAACAGAGCGAGAAGTGGATTGCATTCATTTAAGAAATCTTGATGCTGTTAATTCTCAGCGTTTAGTCTTGATTCCACCGAGTTGGTTTTGCACAGGGTATGAGCCACTGAGCAACCAAATCGGAAGATATGAGGATTGCCAACTTATTAATAACTTGATAAAATATATGGAGCTATCGCCCCTTATTTCTACCTTTATTTTAATATAAATCACAGACTTATTTGCGCTCTCTCTTCCCTAGTAAAAAGACAACCTCCTTTTATCTTCCATGAGACTCTCTTTACCTCAGTTCCCCAGCTGGATGCATCCTCAGCTTGGTAATCTTCTATTCTTCTTCCCTTTTTGAATTACTCTCATTCATATCAAATCTTGGCATAAATCCTCTTGATTTGCTGAATACTCATTTCACTCAATTATAATTTGTGTATTCTTTTTTTAAATCTCGAGACTCATCTATGATCCCCCTCCAATCCGCTGATATGGGTATCATATCATCCAGTCATATCAACTTTCTGACATTACTCCCCTTTTACTGGATGATAGGCTCTTATTGTTTATATGCTTGAAGGAACTTCGTGTGGATTTGGTTGATAATCTGACCCCTGGAAGGTTCCTTAATTGTGTATACATTTATGCCAGTTTTCTCAATAATCTCGAATGGGCTGACCCAAATGTTGGAGAGCTTATTTTTTCATCCAAATCCATGCTGATAATGGAATAAAACATAGTTCCCCACAGCAAACAATGGAAGTCCGCACAGATACTTCTGGTCGGGCGCCTGGTCATGAATCTTCTTAGCCAAACTGGTGGAGTAGGCTTCCATTTGCAACTTGATTAATGTATCCATGAGTTGATTCAGATATCGCTGAAGATTCACCCCACCAGTGTCCTCTACACACGAATATAGCAAGGCAGGCAGAGCCAGATGTTGAGCATACAGCAGTTGAAATGGACTCTTACCAGTGGCAGAATGATAGCTGATATTATAAGTGAACACAGCATTAGGTAGAAGGGCACTCCATTCTGAGGGCCAATCTGTTATCAATTTGTGGAGTATGTTCACTAGGGTTCCATTGACTCGCCCCACCATCCCATTTGATTCCAGATGATAGGGGGTGGTCAAAACCCTATGAATCGCCATCAACTCATTTAACTCTGGCAGGATATGCAAAGTGAAGTTGGTTCTGTTGTCCATCAGAATGAACTGCGGGCAGCCATGCTGCTGTATAACACACTCCATAATAAACTTGGCAGTGGTGAACACGGCCAAGTCACTAATAGCCCTGGCCTCCACCCATTGGGTTAAATTATCGATAGCAATAAAAATATACTTGGATCAATTGGCACTAGTTGGCAGAGGTCCCAATACATCAATGGAAATGGTGTGCCATGCAAACTGGGGTTTCACAAGTTGGTAGGTGGTTTTCTTGTGGAAAGGTTTTTCCACTTGAAAGTGATGGCAACAGCTAACCATTTCCAATACATCACAATGCATGCTTTCCCAGAAGTATTGGGGTCGCAAAAACTCTAGCGTTTTCTGCAATCCTTATGGCCTACAGGCCAATGAGCATCCATAATTATCAAGGGTCTAGCCGAATGCTTAGGAAAATTCAGCGTCAAGTCTCCAATCCTCTTGTATAATTCTTACCCTTATACAAAGGTATTCCCCTGGAGTCCATCTAACACCTTGATCACCTGCAGTGGCTCATCCTGGTATTTGTTCGCCACCATATTCTCATACATTATATCAGCTATATCCACCGTGATAGCAACCATGGGCAATCAGGAAGATAATCCACAATTTGATTTTTTGCTCCCAGTCAATGTAAAATCTTAAAATCATATGCTTGTTGTTTCAGAGCCCAATGTATGAGCCGTCCTTCCAGTTCACAAAGATTCTGTAGCCAGCGTAAGGAAGCGTGATCTGTCACTACTTGGAATCTCACCCCATGCAGATATACCCAAAACTGTTTGTAAGCATAGATCACCACTAGATACTCCTGCTCAGTTATAGTGTAGTTTTGTTTGTGACAGTTCAAACTTCACCTACAGAATGCAACAGGATGTTCCACGCCATCATCATCCTTCTGAGATAATACTGCCCCGATAGCAGCTAAGGATGCGTCATTTTGTGCTATGAACTGTTTATCAAAGTTGGATAATTGCAAAATGGGTGCACTTGCTAATGTGGTACGCAATACATCGAAAGCATTCTGGCATTGTTCCGTCCAGTTGAAAAAAGCATTTTTTTAATAACTCAAAAAGTGGGGCCCAATGCAGCTGAAATAGGGAATGAACCATCAGTAATACCCAACCATCCCCAGAAACACCTGAATGTACCTTTTATTCCCTGGCTGAGTCATCTTGCCTATCGCGTCCAATTTAGCCAGTTGTGGTTTAAGCCCATTTGAATCCATAAAAAACCCAAGGTATCCCAATTGCTCTTTAAAGAAATGACATTTTTGTGGCTTAAATTTGATATTAGCAGAAGCGAGGCGCTGAAACACTTGCTCCAAGTGGGCCAGGTACTCTGTAATTGTCCACAAAAACACATTGAAGTCATAAAGGTAAACAAGAACGCAGGAAAGCTTTAAATCGCCTAAAATTGTATCCATGGCCCACTGAAATGTAGCTGGGGCGTTACACAACCCTTGCAGCATGCAAGTCAGCTGGAACAACCCTCTTAAAGTGATGATCGCACATTTCTCCCATTCCACTAATGGCAATTCGATCTTCCAGTATCCCAAGATCATATCCATAACGGAAAAATAGTTTGCCCCGCCCAATCAATCTAATGCATCATTAATCCGCGGAAAAGGGTAGGAATACTTCTTTGTTATTTATTAAGTTTACAATAGTCAATAGCCACTTAATTTGTGCCATCCTTCTTCTTTATAATGAGCACAGGTGACGCCCACGGATTGTTTGATGGCTCTAGCATTCTTTGAAAAATAAGTTTATCCACCTCATAGGAGACAACCTCTTCCGCTTCTTTTGAACGTCTAATAGGTTGTGAACGAATGGGAGGGTGATCTCCCATATCTATCTGATGTACCACCCCTTGAGCGCACCCCAGGTCATGATCATCACTTGCAAAAATATCCTGATACTTTTCAAATAATGCCATAGCCTTATCTTGTTGTTCCGCCAATAATCCCATGAGCGCTTCCCATGGAACCACGGTCAGTATGCCAAACGAGGAGTGAGCCATTAATATGAGATCCTCCCATAAGCCTAAATCAGAATATGACGAACTTCTTCTATAGGGACAAAGTTTAGGTAAGCCACCACTTAGTGCCGCCTGATTATTATTGCCTTCTTCTGTAGATTTTCTAGCAGCACCTTTACCTCCCCATTCCCAGGCAGCAGTAACCCTGGAGCCACATGTGGTTTGAGCCACGAGTGCTGGTGGGGCGCCATAATTTCTCCATAAAGCCCTTTAGTGATACCGATCTCCAGCCTAGTCCCCACTATGCTCTGGTGACCAGATGGTAGGCTTAAAGCATGCATTACTCAAAGCGGGATTCCTTTGTACTCAAATATCTGGTTGGGGAGGGTCCTAGTCCGCCAACTCAGTCACTGATAACTAACAGGAATCACTCCATCACTGTAAGCTAGATTGACCTGTCTGGAGTGGACTGGATCCTTTGGGATTCCACCAGAGGAAAAACATACTGGGATTTGTTGGCCGAACATGGTAAGGGTTTCTTCCACCATATTTATCACAGCGCCAAATTTCCTCATAAAAGCTGCGCCAATTAACATATTGTAGTGGTTATTTGGCAAAACCACTTCTAGAGCAGACACCTGGACTGACCTAATTCAGAGACAATGCGCTATATGCTCCTTCCAACACAGTGCTGTACGTTCCCATGGTCCCATATACTACTCGATGGTCCACATACAGTTTCAACATAAGTTTAGCCACCAACTGGGTGGAGATCATGTTCACAGGTGCTCCTACGTCTATGATAGCGCGGATTTTTGAGTTTTGAACAAATATGTCGCAATTAGTACATACCGAGTAAGAAGAATCATTGGTGTTTATTACTTGTATGTTTAAGGGCTTTGTGCTATTCAAAAAGGAAGAAATGCCCTTGCCAACTTGAGGATACTCATTAGTGATTTCCTCCACTGTAATGGCTACATAAACCCCTACTAAAGGAGCATCGTTCAGTGAAGGATCTGAGTTGCTAATGCCAACCTGTTCCAGGATCTTCCACGCATATGGCTTCTGCATGTCTTGGCAGAGCTCGGCCAATTGGGGTGAGCTTTTACTCACAGAAGTGGAAGCAGGGGTATCCAACGAAAGCTGCTGGTATAACAAATCATCCAATTGAGGTTCATTTATACCCAAAAAGATATTTGGGGATTGTTGGGGACAAGTGAATTGGAGTTATTGGAGATAGAGCGTCCCATCTCTACTCCGCTTGAGCTTTTCCCTGCTCAATTATCTTAGTTGGCATTGTGTGCACATGTGGTTGGTTAGGGCAATTGGCTTCATAATGTACTCTTTGTCCGCACTGGAAGCAAGTGTTAATAAAAGGTGCGCGTATATAGTTTGGGGCAGAAGAACCAGGTCAAAAATTGCCGGCAAGGTTCAAGTTCTTGGATGAACTGAGGAAGTGTACCTGGGCTGGAAAGGGTCTATTGACTCATGTGAGGAAAAATACGTTCCAGCAGCTATTAACCCAGTTGCTGCGGCCTATATTCCACAAGGGTTGGAGTGGGGGCAACAGCAATTTTTTTGGCTACGTTGGGGGCGCTGTTCATGGCGGAGAGCTGACATAAAGCATTCACAATTCAAATAAGTCCGGTATCCCCATCCAACACATGGGACATAGCGTCATATAGTTCCCAATATGGTTTGACAGCCGCCGTCATCACTATAACTACATCTTCAGAGATTAAAATATTAGCTCCAAGTAGAATGTGTGCTTCCACTGAAAACCGCTCAGCGAATTCTGACAGAGTCTCATTTTGGTAAACCTGTATAGTTATAAAGTCAGCTTTCCATTGAGATATCTTGGTAGCGCCCCCAAACAGCCGGATGAAAATCGCTTTAACTTCTTCATAGGATAATGAGCAATTTGGAAGGTAGCAGGTCACTTGATCAGCGCTTTCCACATCCAAAGCATACAGCAACAATTTCACTTTTTATCGTTTAGTAGCTCCTTCCACAGCAAATTCAAACCACTTAAAGTAACCATATAGGTTCCCATCACGACTGAAAGGAGGTAATTTTTAATATGCACGAATTCACTTTGCTCTAGGTTCCTGATGCAAGGGGCAGGCAAATTGTTGTCAGAGCGACTATGGGAACCACTACTTGATGTGTTATCATACAGCCGGCTGGATGAACTTGAACTTGTCAAAAAGGAATTGGGAGAAGTGGTGTCACATGGGAAATCCACTGTACCACCTGAAGGATATTCATTTGCTGATCCATAACATTCTTCCAACGAGTTGCCACTAACTGCTCCATTCCCCCCAGCTCTGGTATGCTCCACGAACTGTTTGTTGATCAACTGCTCCGCTTTAACTAAATAATACTTACACCACCCATCTTGAAATTCCTGTTGCAGTGTTTCATACTGTTGTTGCAATTCCTTGCGAACTCCCCTTTATTCATTCAGTTGCTGTTCCACAGCTTGTACTTGTGAAAAGAACTTTTTTAATTATATTCTGCAAGCGGGTTTGCTGTTGACTTGTGGTTTCTGCTTATTGATTGGCAACATTTACTTAGTTGACAAGGTAGGATTTTTCCCGTAGCAATTAATCATTGGCCCGTTGAATAGTATCAAGGCGCCCTTGCACGTCTGCATACTCTCTTGTCTTACCAATCAGAAGAGGGAAGGCTCGTTGGCGCTCAGCCTGACTAACAACTTCCAGTTGTGTAACTCAGCAAATAAGCCGGAGATACTTGGGAGATGTTGACCAAAGGATAAGCGCGTTATCTGTTGTTCACTTAGTATTCCATTCAATACAAAGTTGGTTTACTTCAGTCGATAGAGAGCCAACTTGAGTCGCTACTTGTTGTTCCATCAGGGTCAATTTTTCTTTGAGCTTGGCAATCTCGGCTTCAAGAACTTCCGCCCATTTGGCGAGCTCCATCATAAAATGCTCGGTATTATTCCCCAAGATTGTTACATCCTGAATCCATTCCACTGATAGGCCATGCTGATCCAGCAGTTCCCTTATTACTCGAGGTAATTCTGAATTTAACTGTGGTACCAGAACGTCCAATCGATGGCAGATGTCCCCAACGTGATGATCCATCTGTGCCAGCACCCCTTGTATTTCCAAAAATGTCTGATCAAGGCAGTTGAGCAGAAGGCGTTTCATGCTGCTGTGCTTGTGCAAACTGTAATACATCTCTGATTTAAATATTATGACGAGCCAGCACATGCAGTAGCTGGCAAATCAAAGGTTGTACATAAGTGACTAAATATTTCTCAATTCCATGGGTATCAAGGCGGCAAGCTAACCCCATAGTAGTCACATCAAATTAAGACATGTACAGCACGTATCAATTTTCTTGATCACGTTGGTTATAGAATAAACTCAGGGCATTTTCCCAGTCTCATCCTCATATAGACTATACCCAATCAACAGCCATTCCATAATTTTTCTCAGTTGCTGAGGAGTCACATTTGTGGAGCATCCTTGTTGATTGGTTATCAGCTCAGGGCAATTCTCAATTTGAAAATTTATTCATTACTTCATCATCCCCATGTTTGTTAACAGTAAATAATGTTGGTTCAGGGTTAGAAGCCTCCCAGGCTTCTTCATCATACCGCGCCTGGAACCTAATTAAGTTGTGTCAGAATAGATGAGGACTCACCATTGTAGTCTAATTTGCTTTTGTTTCTCCAACTACAGTTGCTTAGTGGCCCCCTGTAGTGAGCACCACTGTTAATTCTTGGCGTTTGGGCTTGATTCCGCCAAGTTGGTTTTGCACAGGGTATGAGCCACTGAGCAACCAAATCAGATGATATGAGGATTGCTGACTTATTAATAACTTGATAATTTATATATGGAGCTATCACCCCTTATTTCTACCTTTAATTTTAATATGAATCATAGACTTATCTGCGCTCTCTCTTCCCTCATAAAAAACCTCCTTTAATCTTCCATGAGACTCTTTATACCTCAGTTCCCCAGCCAGATGCATCCTCAGCTTGGTAATCTTCTATTCTTCTTCCCTTTTCGAATTACTCTCATTTGTATCAAATCTTGGCATAAATCCTCTTGATTCACCAAATGCCTCATTTCACTCAATTATAATTTGTTTATTCCTTTTTTGTAAATCTCGAGACTCGTCTTGATCCCCCTCCAATCTGCTGATATGGGTAATGTATTGTCCAGTCATATCAACTTCACAACAGGTGTGGATATCAAATAGATTAATCAAACAAGTGGAGAACTTGAAGCTCACAGATTTGCTTCTGAGCCTGATATGGCAAGCGATGCCAAAGAAAGGAGTCCTCACATGATACTTAGGAAGTCAAATACCCCAAGGAACATGCCGCCCACTTTTAATGCCATTTTGGAGATGACATCTAAAGTCACTCCTCAAGTTAGCCGAGTAGCTGAACTGAGAGAATTCGCCAGAAATAACTTGGAGGTATTTAGGGCAATGCTGAAATTGCAACATTTTATTGGGATAATGCCCTAGCTTTTTCTGACTGTTCAACATGACCATGAATGGGTACGGAGATTGTCAAAAGGCGCTGACAGTCATGAATTGCTTGGACACTGACTGTCAAAACTTAGTGTTACCTCACCTGTAGGGGGACAGCTGGTAGTATGCTGAGGCAAAGGCAGCCATCATGAAGGAGTTTGGAAGTCTGACATGCAAGTCATAATGCAAGCAGGAATTTATGGGAATCCAATTCAATAAGGATGAGTCTATTGCTAACTTCGCGGATTGATTTTACCAGTAGTCGCAGATCCTGGCCAGAGAGAAATTATTGGATGACTTTGATGCTAGAATCGCCTTGCAAGCAGCCCTTTGGCCCTATTGCAATTTGCATTGTATGATGTCTTCCATGTTCACAACAGAAATAACTACCTCGCAAATGGTAGTCTGCTTGAAGATTTTGGGAGTGAAATTTAATGCCCCAAATAGAAGCTTTAAGTCCAATCTAGTTCAAAATCTGAATCCCACGAAGGGAAACAAAGGAGTTAAGGAGGCTACCAATTGAACCGTGCTGGGGAATAAGCCTGAAGAATTCAGATGGTTAAACAAGAAGGAGAAGGTCTGCTATCAGTGTGGCGGGAAAGGACATTTCGCTGTACACTGTAAAAGCTGAAGGATCAGATTAACGTGGTCCAGGACAAAGAGACAGCAGTTATCAATGATTTGGGAAAAGGGCCCGCGGCCTAGACAAGGAACAGTCTAGAGCTGTGGAGAAACCTGTTTCTCCCAATATTATGAATGAATAAATTGATATTAGCGATCTGTTTGTAGATAATGAACAGGATCAGCTATATCAAGTGGTCAATATGGATGTGAATGCCATGACCAGAACTGAGGAAAAAAGAATCGACCCCAAGATAATCCAGGAAGTTGCCTGGCCATATGCCCGACAACTGGTGGACAAGATCTGAACTGCTGAGAATCCTGAAGAGTTATCTGATGTCCATTTAGATGAGGTTACTCTGTCTATTCCCCTTGGCATGATGAAGGAATTGTTTCCTGAATTATCAGCGCAAATTATTCACACCCTAGATTTGGCTAATAATGCCGCCATGCACTCAATAAACACTATATTACAATACTCTGAGTGTACATATATAGACATACAAGTGAATCGAATGAGGGTGAGGGCGATTGTTGACAGTGGATCATCCATCAATATTGTTTCGACCAAGCTGGTAAAGAGGATGAAGATCTCTCCGGACTTGGAGCATAAGAAAGAATATGGGAAAGCTGGGCTGAACATCACCGTTTCCTGTGGAGCGTATAGTGCGCTGCCACTATGATTTGGGTCGCTGGTGGTATCTGCGCCAGCAATAGTTTTGGCAAACCCAACTATGACATTCTGATAGGAAAGGAGTTTCTACGGAAATACGGAGTTAAATGTAACTTTGAGGATAATATGTTGAGCATCTTGGGCTAGACGTTACCATTGGTATACCAGAAGGATGGTGAAGCTCCGCTGATCAGAGAAACAACTAATCAATCTGATATACAAAGATGGCATTGTCCCAATTTGATACCAATTAGTTGGTAGGAAGCGACGTGAAATGCTGGCAGAAATCCTAGAGAAACGGGGAATTTCACTAAGGATCAAAAATGAGAGTACCATACCAGCTGGATTGCAGATAATAGTCAACACAGGGTTGACATTGGAGATTCCTGAGCTGTTGTATGGGGAGATTGGAAGCCCCTGAAAGAAGTCCATAGTGGAGCCATGGCTGGCTCCTGGGATAATAATGCTAGGCCATGGAGAAATTTGAGTTCTCCTGGCAAATTTGAGTGATAAACTGATGAAAATCGAAAAGGAATCAGATCATCACATTTATTCATCTGATCCCAAAAGCTGAATTGAGAAGATTCCACAATTTTGGGTCTCTTGATAAAATGGGATTACCAGCCAGGGTAACCAAAAGTATCAACCTATTGGTTGATCGAGAGCAGCTTGCTGATCTGCCAGAAGGCCAGCAAGAGGAGGTGATTGAACTATCCGAGAAATATTGGGAAGTGTTCACTCAGGACAACCATGATTTGAGATGCACATGAGATGTAATCCACAAGGTCGACACTGGGTAAAATTTACCAATAAGGATTAGACTGATACAAAGATCAAAAGCTGCTGAAGCAGTAGTGGAGGATGAAATCAGCAAACTAGTAAAGCGTGGGCTTCTAGTTCCATCATCAAGTCCCTGGGTGAGTCCAATTCTGATTGTGAAGAAGAAGGAAGGATCCAACTGGGTGGTGATTGACTACCAAAGGCTGAACAAAATTATGAAGAAGGATTCATATCCCCTACTGAGGATCAATGATGCACTAGATTATTTAGGAGAAGCGAAGTATTTCTCCATGATGGATCTGATCTTGGGGTATTGGCAGATCGACTTGCCAAAAGAAGACCAGAGAAAATGCGCGATTATTACCGCGCAGGGGATAACCAACTGACTAGGATGCCCCAGGGTCTATGTAATGCGTCTGCAACGTTTCAGAGGGCCATGGATGCAGTATTGTGCGACTTGAAATTTTCATGCGTCCTGGTATACCTGGATGATATAAACGTGTTCAGTAGGACGTTTACTGATCACCTCCACCGCTTGAAAGAAGTATAAAAGTGACTTTCCGCGGCTAACCTGAAGATCAAGCCAAGGAAGTGCCACTTCTTTAAGAAGTAGTTGGAATACCTGGGATTTTTAATCAACTCAAGTGGATTGCAGCCGCAAACCCAGAAGATAGCAGCTATAGAAAGTATGGGTGTACTGAAGAGAGTCCAAGACATCCAAGTGTTCCTTGAGATGGTTGGATACTACAGAAGATTTATTCGGGACTTCGCCTGAATAGCCAGGCCTTTATTCCATTTATTAAAGGATCTGAAAAAAGGATTTGTATGTAATGAAGAGGCCCAGGACTCCCTAGATGAGTTACGCCGGTATTTGATAGATTCGCCAATTCTGAAATATCCAAATTTCGATCAGGAGTTTATCATTTAAACTGATGCTTCATTGATGGTGATTGGCGCCATACTGAGCCAAGTAGACAAACTTGGGGACAAACATCTGGTGGCGTATGTGAGCTGGACCCTCTCAGCCATTGAGAGGAACTACACTGTGACTGAGCATGAATGCCTTGTGGTCATTTATGCATGCAAGCAGTTTTGGGTGTACGTCCACAGAACACACTTTAAGGTGGTAATGGACCACTCTTTGCTGTGTTGGCTGCACAATTTAAGAGAGCTGGAAGGATGACTGGCCCAATGGGCACTTAAGCTTCAGGCTTACGATTATGATATAGTCCACTGAGAAGGGGCTTCTCACCAGAACGTGGATGGCTTATCATGGTTGCCAATGGTCCAATTGGTATACCCACAGGCGGATGAGCTATTCCAGAGAATGGTCAAAGGAAAAATTGGGGATGAGCCCTAAGAAATCCAAGGTGTGCTTCAGAAAGCGATAGAAAACACCAAAACTATGGATGGACAAGTATTCAACATGATCAATGGGAAGCAGTTATTATTTTTAAAACTGTCAGAAAGAGCAGCGATAGTACAAGCAGCTCACAAGGTTGTCAGCATGGAGGCCTGAGGAAAACAACTGACCATATTTTCCAGTATTATTACTGAGAATTAATCAGCTACAATGTCGCGGATTATCTAGCTTGTTTTGTGGAGTTCCAGCTGCACAAACCACATAAGAATACAACTGGATACTGACTGGTCTGCCCTGGATTTGCCTGGCACACAGTGTCCATTAATGTGATGTGACCGCTGATGACGAGCACAGGGGGAGTCAAGTACATCATAGTTGCCTTTGACCATCTAACGAGATGGGTGAGATGAGGGCCCTAACCAGAGTAGATGCTACCAGTACTGTGAGGTTCATCATGGATCAAGTGGTATACCAGCATGGATGTCCACAGGTCCTGCTTAGCGACAATGGGACCAACTTCACATCTCATGTGATTCTGAGGTTAAAAGAACTAATGGGGATCCGAGGAGTCATGTCAGTACCATACCAGCTGGAGACAAACGGACTGGTAGAATGGGCCAATGGAACGCTGGCCGCGACACTGAGGAAGCTAGTCACAGGGAGAACTTCCGTGTGGGGAATGTACCTGAGTACAGTGACGTTTGCCTACAACATTAGTCATCATACTGCAATGGGAAAGACGCCGTTTGAATTGTTATATGGAAGAAAGGCCGTGTTGCCACCAATTTTATATTCAGTGGTGGAACCTACATCAGGGATGAGTACTGAGCAATACCTGAACCAACTGATGAGTATCCTGATTGATATGCAATTGCAAGCATTCAATACAACCTTGAAGAAAAGGATACGAGCGAAATTGATGGATGACAAAAACTGAGTGGCCTTAGAAGAATATTTAATAGGGGAAAAAGTTGCCTATTGCAATATGCATGGTTTTGGATGAAGAAACAAATTAGATGCATTGTGGTCAGGTCTTTTGAAGTTATTGCCAAGACTGTGACTGATGCTTACTTCATTAAGAATCTCTTGGATGGATGAGTTGTGAATCGAGTCCATGCTAAGTATATGAGGTGCTTGATTGATGAAAAGAATAAAAGAGTTCCAAAAAGACCAATGAACCATTAAGTTGGTCATGTCCTGATGACTAGATCAAGTCTGAAAAAAGGACTTTTGAACCAATCTAGATGGTTAAGTCTGAAAAAGGACCTCTGAACCATAAAAAACTGGCAGGTTTAATTACTCAGGACCCAGTTTTGGGGAAAAAGATGAACCGCTGAACTGAAACAAGGTCAAGTCCCATAGTAAAAAAGAAGAATAAAGATAAAAATTTAATAGAAGATATTGGAATATATTTAAACTGCATAGAGAAAAAAGCTGATATATCTTTATTTTTACTTTTATTGATTGTCCTCAGTACAGGGATGATCCCGCCTATGTCACCTCTTGGGGGAGGGAGGATGGATCGCGGTAGGAATGAACAGCCTGTCAAAATTTGATATGTGATCGGAAGCTTTTAAGGGCGAGACTACATGGAACCACATTTGTTGAGCGGATGCTGAGCCCTGAGAGAAAGTGACTAGGGGAAGGGAAATTGAGATGTCGGAGGAAGCCAATCACAAAACCCCAGAGTGGGGAGGAAAGCAACAGTATAAAAAGAGGCAATTGGTAAATAACCCTGAGTAATCCTGATATGGTACAGGAGCCAGAAGATTAGTTCTGAGCGCCTAACAATGGCTTCATCAAGGACACCGGACATGTGGGCTGGCAACAAAGAAGGGATGCTTATTGGGTGTTGCCAAATCATGCCCCCTATCAACGCCATCAGCAGAAGATACCGATGGGAAGCACCAGAGAAGAGATAGTCATGCAGGGAATGGATTGCATCCTGCAAGTAATGACTATGGGCCTCTCAGAAGCTAAAGCTGAACAAACAGTGGAACCCAGGCGAGGCTGGAAACTTTGTGGACCAACTTTGAAGAACTTGGCCAGCAAAGCAAAGAGCATAAGCAGCAGTATCCTGATCCAGAAGGTTCTCAAGATCAGAGGGATTCAGCACTAGATTCAAAGCCTCAATGACTTGGGCCTGTAGTTCAGCATAGGGGAGCTCAAAGTGTATACTGTTATGGATTGAGAGCTTGGAGACCAGAACAGTGGGTTTGTAATACTGACTGAGTCAGAAGAGGAACTCAGGAAGCAGGTCTGACCCATACAGAAATGAATGATCCAGAGCGACCAGCATAATCTCTGGAGCATCTATGACAATGTTTGGAGCATCAGCAAAAGGAGCTGAATCCATGAGAGTTTTAAAGTCCAACTCTGGAATTGACGGTAGAGAAAGAGTTGGCTGAGAGTTGTTCAAAATGATAGCCAGTCTGGTTTCAGAGGGATTAGTTACCGTTTCCAGTAATTTGATGGAAGGACTAGCCACTTGTGCCAGACTAGGCGTATGAGTCCTGGAAGGACCATAAAAGAAGTTCCTTTGAGCATCCCAACTCATCTGCTGGAAGAGACAGAGGTCTGGATCAGACAAACTATTGAGGAGCTTCTGGTAGCAAGACTCGGAATTCAACATATGAGCTGGTTGTGAGGGGGGATGTCAGACTTAAATATAAGTTGACATTATGCACTCTACAATCTATTAAGCTCCAATTTCGGAGAAATTAATCTCAATATTAATGAGATAAGCTCTCCAAGAGAAGAATTAGGAATGACTTAAAGCCAAGAGGTTATGAGAAAAATAAGGGCGAATAGAAATAGGTGTTCTTAATTGAGCTGCATAATTTACATCGATGGCAAGAGTCTTCTATCTAGGAAGAGGAGAAAATCAGGAAATCAATAATGCTGGATCAAGAATCCTGAATATGACAGTGGGTCATATACCCTGACAGGGGAAAACTGGATCCTGGGACTAATATTGTTATGATTAAATCGATCAGCCTGGTACAACAGTAGATCATGAGGAACCACGCTCTGAGAAGGCAGTAGTGAGGAGGAAGAGGAAGAACGCCATATGCCGAAGGTTGTCCTGAGCAGCGTTGAGTATCAACAATTGTAATCTGCTTGAGCCAATGAAGTATTTGACCTGGTGTCCGAAGCAGTGTTCTAATGCCCTGGTCCTTTTCTCACTGGAATCTATGCAAGAGGGGGAATGTTTTGGGATTCTTGCCCATATTCTCAGCCTGCTAGATTATTTGGTATCGCTAGGGGAAAATTCCTTAAGGTGAAGTGAATTGGAAGTCAGTTGGCTCAAGTTTTGGACGAACTACGTTTGGGGGATTTTAGGATATTCGCCTTGTTGTATCCATCAGGGATCAATCTGAATGAATACTTGAGATCTCATTGGGCAGAGTTACCGACGAAATAGGGGCATCTGATAGTGATTAACTATCAGGTTACCAATTGGGATTGGTCAGGTTTCATCACTGACTGATTGGGAATAAACAGTAAGTTGCAAGGCGAGTGATGACGCCTGCAACTTGTGAATCAATCAGTTGGTAAGTAACCTGCCATAATGGGTAATAAGTCCCATTACCTAAGCAAGTTGCTGGCCAAATATAGTTGATTCTCTTGGATTGAGAGGAAAACATTAGGGACACATTTTCCGACTCTTTCTGTTTGAAGTCTCAAGGATGTCCAATGACAGAATCCTAGCTAGAATGGGGAAGACCATCGCTGCCAAGATTAGGATGGGTAATTCAATGGCAATGGCTTCTATTTCATCAAAGAGGTGTCAACTGAGGGTTGGACAGCCGAATTTCCCACTATATAACTCCCTAGGATTTACTATAATAAAAAGGTAACTTTACAGAGTTTAGAGTTTACTGTAACATTGTCAATTCAGTGAATAGTTAGACTATCAGCTTCTATTAAGTTGTTCTATCACAAGAATCTTATTGCAGAGGGCAATAATTAAAAGACTCTCCTAGAGAAGAGTAAAGATCTGAGTGGGGATCTAGAGAAGAAGGAACCACAAGCAGGGATAGCTGCTAACTATGTGTTGGGACGATTGAGATTGTCACTGGGGTATCTCATCGAAGATCAGGTGGACAAGAGTATAGGGAACAAATCCCTACGAGTACTACTTCATTAGTATTTAATCATAAATACTGTCCAAGCGTTGGGTTGAAATATAATTCACACTCAACTATGGATAATAGTCTCCATACTATTATCAATTAATAATACATTTTATACAACGTGACAAAGTGCATGAGGAAATTGAACTTGTGCAGTAAAAAGATTACTGGGTTGCTTGCTAATAATAAACCTAGAGTAAATTTTTACAAGACTAATACCCATAAGACTTGGTCTTAAGGGAAGTGTCAAGGTTTACTTCAGGATATTGCTTAATCTTAAAAGTGAAAAATCTTGACAGATAATATCTTTAATATACTTAGCTGTCATAGAGTCCCAAGTCCTAGGCCGCTTTGGCCTCCACCCACTTGGTGAGATGATTAGTGGCCATAATATTATCAAACAGTCTTGACGTATGGCCAAAGGGCCCACCATGTCAATAAAAGGGTTTTCATGTGAAGTTGGGTTTAAACAGTTAATGGGAGGTGGCTTTTCAGTAGGGCCCATCCACCTGGCTTTCCTTACAACAGCGGAGGATTTAAAAACGTCAAAATTCATTAAAGCTAAATTGTGATGCTATTTTAATACTCAAACGTTTCATGAAGCCTCCGTGCCCCGTTGCTTTTTGGGCTCCAATAATATCAGTTTGCTCCATTGGTCAGGGTATTCAAATTTGCTGATTATTTAGTACCTTATAAAGCTTCCCTTTATTGACAATTGTGTACTTCCATATATTTTTAAGTAGTGCTGAACTTCCACTAGTTCATTAGCTTATTATGAGTCAGCCTCTTGTAAAAAAATTGGCCTCATTGGTTACCAAGGCCACAGTAGGCAGTCAAGGTAAACCATCAGCGTTTTGATGCTTAACGCCAGGTTGGTGCTGACTTTTGAAATTGGAGGCTTGTGATTGTAAAGCCCACCTAGCCAGTCGCCTTTTTGGCTCCTTTAGATTCTGTATATAACTAACAAAGGCATGATTAATACTACAGTTAGTGTACTATGAGGACATAAACCTGATATTGTTTATATGCATAAATAACCACCAGGTACTCCTTATCTGTTACTGTATAGTTCTTATCATGAACGTCCAAGGTTCTGCTACTATTAAGGTTAAGGTGTTTTACACCACTTGTCATTTTTTTAAAGCCAGGAGACCTGAAGTTCCTGAGTTCTGGATTACAAAATTTTACTTTTCTTAGCCGGAAAGTCTTGATCAGGATAAGGTTCATTGATTAGAAAACCTTACTATATTTTCGTCCCTAATTAAATATAGGTAGGACAATTTAACTTAAAAATGGCAAAAAGAGAGTAAAGAAATTTGCTCAGAACATGATTATATAGGAGATCATAAAAGTTTTTCTCAGTAAATCTTTAAGCGTTTCAAGCCAAGATCTAAAATCATTCACCAATTGAAAAATCTGTGGCAAGTTGTTCATTTTTGTCATATAGAATTTGATTGCCGCATAGATCAGGTTTAAACCCCAATATTTGGGGTTTTGGTTAAGTACTATTTGATCGCCCAAGTCAGGGTTTGTCCCCAATATCAACAACCCTTAAATTTCGTCAGGGATTATTACCATTAATGGTATCATCTATTTTATTGGATCAGGTTTAATTCCCGTCATCTGACTCATTTAAATCTCTGATTTGAGCTGAACCCCGACAGCTACAATAAGCTATTGGATGCTCAATCTCATTAGACTCAAGTTGAGATAACACTGCCCCAATGGTGGTGATCAAAGCGTCTTTTTTCATAATAAACAGTCTTTCAAATTGGGGTACAATAAAGAGTTGTTTTGGTCAGGCAAAGATGTAGTTTATCAAAGGCCAGCTGACAGTCCCAGTCCATTCAAAGGGTATGCCATTTTTAAGGAGGTGAAATAGCAGCTCACCTATTATGATTAATATTTTAACAAACCAGCTATAATAGCCAATCATTCCAAGGAACACTTTGATGTTGCACTTAATACTTGGTCAAGCCATACACTCGTTAGTGTCAACTTTGGTGTCTGGGGCCGCAAGCCATGTTTATCAATGACAAGCCCATGGTAATCCACCTGCTTATGGGAAAAATTGCACTTATGTTGCTTAATTTTTAGATATGCTTTGGTAAGGCGGTGGAAAACTTCTTGCAAGTGTTGTAAGTGCAAATTGAACGTTCTATAAAAAACGTTGATATCATCTGAATAAACAAGACATAGGAAATTTAAATTCACCTAAGATACTATAAAGCCCGCTGGAAGGTCACTGAGGAATTGCACAGCCCCTGTGGCATTCCATTAAGTTGGTAGAGGCCCTGAGCTGTAATCATGGCATATTTTTCTTGCTCCTCTTTAAGCAGCTAAATCTTCCAATAGCCAGAAAAATAAATTCAGGTTTAAGAAATATTGTGCGCTGCCCATGTGGTCTAGCACATTCTTGGTCCGCAGAAAAGGATAAGATCCCTTTATGTTCATGATTTTAAGCTTCTGGTAATCTATTGACACACAATTAAAATCATCCTTCTTTATGATGATCAATATCTGAGAGGCTAATGGACTATTCAATAGTACTAACGTCCCATGTTGCACCTGCTGTTTATTTTAGTATTAACAACTTCATCAGCAACCTTTGACTACCTAATTGGATGAAGGAAAATTGGCGGATGATTAACAGTATCAATATGATTAAGTACATCATGGGCATAACACAAATCATAATTATCCTTTGCAAAAATAACGCTGGATGTTTTTAAAAGAGCCAGCGCTTGATCCTTCTCATCTTCAGTTAGCCTAGTTATGTTTTCTTAAGGGATTATGGAGCAAATGGATTACTTGACATTTCCTCTAAGGCCTAGTTCATCAAAATGACCAAAATTCTGAATTATTCTGGTCTATTTCAACTGGTAACATATGCACAAAAGTGATAATCTGTGTCTCTTTATATGAATAAGGTATGCATACAAATTATCCAAAAGCACCTGAATTCCACCGTGGTCAGGGATAATTGTCCTAGGTGCAGTGACAGGTTTTGAATTAAAATGATAGAACGGCTCAAATATCTCGCCATATAATCCTGAGGAAATTTCTGGATTTTTTCTGTCCCCAATATTACTTGATGGTCCACGGGAATGGTTATATTACACAGGGGAACAAAAATAATTGTCTATTGCATGAGATTTTTCAACTGTTTCTATGTATTTTGGCATCATCAATTCTAGTTATGAAATCAGTTTTATGTACATGCTCTAGTTTATATGCAATATGAGTTTCAATTACTGTATCAATTATTTATTTTTACGCTGAATGTTGTAGTTTTTTCATACAAAAGTATTTTCATTATTGTTACGAATTTTTATCAAACTGAAAAGAATGCTTTCAACATATTGTTTCTGCTTTCCCTAATCTGTCATTTGACAAAATAAAAGTAGGTGTGTTTGTTGGTCCTCACATTCTACCCCTTATATGTGACAAGAATTTGTCAGGAAGATGGATTAAAAAGAGAGAGCAGCATGGATGTCTTTTGTAGCAGTTCTTAACAACTCCTTTGCAACAAGAAGGTAGAGTTTTATGTACTCCTGGTTTAAAGGATGCTAAAGGAATTTTGCAAGCTTGGATGCAACATGAGTATTAAGATGAAAATCCTGAATAGACATCTTAAATAAATTTCCTGAAAACCTTAAAGATGTTAGTGATGAGCAGAGGGAACGCTCTCATCAAGATCTGAAGACAATGGAAGAACGTTATCAAGGGCGATGGGACAAGAATATGATGGCAGACTACTGCTGGAGCATCAAATGAGACTGTCCTGAGCAAGTCCATAAACTCAAGAGCTATAAGCACAAATTCTTGCCAGAATGAGTTTTTCATGCCCTATATGTCACATTGCTGCATTAATCGATTAACATCTTTTATCTTTATGTACATATTAGTGTTATAAATAAGAAAATTATATGTTTGTATAAAATAGTTTTTATGTCATATTTATGCTCAAATTAAGTAATTTTATTCCTTTGCATTTTAAAAACCTTATGCATAATTGTATGTCATTACATGTTTTTGTGTATATGATTTATATTATTACCATAAAGGTGATTAAGATGATTTCCAACATTTGTAAGGTGAGCTTAATGCTGAAAAATTGAAACTTTTACATAAAAATAAAAAGATTGTTAAAAAATAATTGCAAAAAAACTGTAGCTTGCAAAGAAAAACTAACTTCAGATATGAAATTGGTGCACCCAAATTAGTTAAGAACAAGTGTTTTTATTAATTCAATAAAATTTTTGTTCCCCAGTGTTATTATTAGCACATAGCAAAATCCCCATAGATTCTGCAATATGGTTGTGCAACTACCATGTATAGTCCCAAATCTGCTAATAACCTATGGGCCCTATACCATTTTTAAAAAATAGGTTAAAAATCTTTAGAGTTCAAGTTTTCAGGGTCTCATCCTATCATTTAAAAATAACAGGAGGGGCTGTCCAAGGGTTCCAAAGTATTTTCCTCATAATCAGCCTTGACCCCATGAGCTCTCATAAATAAGGTACCAATAAGGAAACTTTAGTTCTGATTTAGGAGGATAATAGCCAGGAGCAGAGACCATCAGTGATCCAAATTCCAGTGGCAATGTACTTTACGCTCCTTCAGAAATTATAATCTGAGGACTCACTGTACCATAGATTTTGCGATGATCTTAGTAAAGAGATATGACCAGCCTCTTCACCAGTTTAATGGACACAATATTAACAAGTGCCACTATTCAATGTGGTATGGACTTTAAACTGATTTACTATACATCATTATATAAGTGCATTCAGAAAAATAAGCATCCACTGGATTTGTTGCTAGTACATCCAAAGTGTCTGATTGACTTAAAAAAGTTTGGATCTCCAACTGGGCTTGGGACTGGATTCTATCAAAGTCTCAATAGGCATCGCCACCTAAACCCTATAAATTGGGGGATATTGTCAGAGGTATTTGGAAGCCCTTGTAGCACTAACTGCTGAATGATAGGCTTTGCTACTAGTTTTGGCACCAACTCATCGTCACATTTTTCCAGAAAGTGGTTGGTCACAACTACCCTATATTCAGCTACTACTCGCTGATCCACCAGAGGCAGAACGGCGTCATCTTCCTTCTGCCGGATGGAAGGTGGAGTCAGATATTTTTTATTTGGGACTTTTTTTAGAAGAGGCTAATGTAGAAAATCCATGTTCTACTCCACTCTGACTTTTCCCAAGTTCACCACTTTTATGGGTTTGCCAAATGAATCCTGGACTTTCGTTTGGACTTATGCCAATGATTGGCATAATGCCCCAAGTTCTTACAAAAATAACTAATATCCTTATTTGTATTAGGATTCTCAAAACGAGGGTCAGCCGCCTGAGTTGATAATTTATTTGGGGATATACCCCAATTAGGTTGGTTATGTGGCTCCTGCAGACTTGGATTGGGCTCTAAAAGTGACAGAGAAATAATGGAGATAATCACCAATTGTGCAATATCATTCTCCTCGTTCAAAACTTGTATCAAACCCTGATACAACTCAATATAGGGCTCACAAGCATGATGAAGAGCAATCTGGACGTCAAAATCATTTATTAAACTAGCACTGGATAACTTCTGCGCCTCTAAATAAAAAGCGTTCAGAAAATACCTAAATAGTTTCATATCTTTTATAAAAGAGATACTAAGTGATTCCATTTACACGTGGTCATCCTTTAACCTCCACCAAACTTCTTAATAAGAGAGTTCTTGGCGTTAAGATAGGATAAGTCACCCATCATTAGTTTCAGCATAACTGACTCCTGACTTTTAGAGTCCAATGAGTTCATTACAGATTCTAATTTAGCTGTCTCAGATGCTCCAGCCATATAATATTGTATATAACCAGAAAATTATGCACATTAACCGTCTTATTGAACTTTGGTAAATTACAGGGTTAACCAAAAATTTCTTATCATGGCTGCAGGGCCAAGGGGCTTGCAATATCCCTTCTGACTTTAGGTTATTAATGCGCAGAGGAGAAGGAACACACCTGGTTGCCAGCCATATTGTTAGGGTGCATGAAAGCTCCAACTTTCAAAACAGATGGTAAGACAAAAGGCTGGCTACAATATCTGGTGCCTCATCGCCCTCATCATCATGTTCAGTTATAAGAAATCTCCAAACAACCTGACCCAGATAACACTGACATTTATTTTAGTAAATTTTCAACTTAAAGTAGTTCATCTATTTAAGAAAAGGGCAGCGTTCCGCCTTCAATGTATATTTCATATTAACAAACATTTGTTTAGTGGTCCAAAAGTCTGCTTTTAAGGCAATATGCTCTTCATGTAGAGTCAAGCACCTGGTTTAATTTTGTAATTGAGCATACTTTCTCGTCCATATTAATTACTGAATCTACATTTGTTGATCATGTCCTAATATAATATTGGAAAATAGGCCAACGTGGGATATAATTCTGATTGTACTTGACTAATAACAACGGAACAAGTTGGCATGGCCTCAGGGCCATTGCATTAATGACCAGAAGTTGCGCTAACTCTACTGGGTAGCAGTCTCTAAGTGACAAGAATACATATTTATTGGCAATATGCAAAGAAAAACAGGGTGTGGCCCCTTGTTGTGAGCATCAAATGTTGAAACTGGCTCTAGGGCATCATATTTCATTGAAACAGGTCAATGCACCAAAATTATATAGTAACATATGAGCACATTAACCTTGATAAAACACAAGAGAAACCCGTATATAAAGTAATAGGGTTTTAAAAAGACAAGGGGCACACTGTAGTATTAAATACTGCCAGTGGCTCTCATTGGTTTACTCAGGTAATCTTCCCAGTAAGCTTCTGCAGCTATTTATTGAACAAGATCCCTCTTCCCTTGACTGCCTTCCTCAGATATGCTTCCCCTACCATAGATCCCATTTGCTTTTCATGGTCACTAATAAGTCCTCAGGAATGGTAGACTAAAATTGTGCTATCTAATTTTGGGTTAAAATCAGATAACTAGGCACGGGGAATTTTCATGAAAAGGTGCAATATGACAGATATAATCAAGTTACTGACATTAGTCATAATAATATAGGACCCCTATTACCAATAATTATACCAGCAGAGGGGAATGTCAAATAGTACGCTAGAAAGAATAGGAGGCAATATAGTGATCATGACCACAGCAATGGTGGCTGACAGTTAAGGGAGCGAAAGATGTGCTGGTGAGGATTAGGGGATTTAACAGATAGTTAATTGATCCGCCAGCCAACTATATATATGAGAGGGGGCCGCATGCTAAGGTAATGCTTATACACCCATAAATTCGCTATCTATTGATTAGTTGAATTATTAAATTAGGTGTATAATAAACATAGCATATGTGGATGGATGATTAAGACAATTACAACAAGTATCTATGAACTTATGAAGGGGAAGCAGTGTGACTAAATGTTGCATTCTGGTCTGATCAACCATGTAAATTATTTTCTCATTATACTTTACTTAACTAATATGTTAACTATATTAGCTGATGTCATAATTTTACTTGCCTATGCGCCCATAAAGTAGAATTAAATTACTTTAACATTTATTGATCCGCATTGATAACAAAAATATGTTATTATAATAAAAATTGAGCCATGTCAACGCTTAAAATAACTTTACCTAGTTAAAGTTGATTATTTCAGTCCTTAGAGCTAAACCCCAAATTACTTATCAGTATTGATTTAATTTGGCCCTGCGCTCATGTAAACTTGAATCCCACATTTTATTAGTATGATCTCTTCCTAGCTATCATTAAGCTTGCAGATATAAATAAGACTACACTGCATTCAAAATGGGTTACCACCTACAGTAACATCCTGAATAATACCAGTACAGACATCCATATGGTTTGATGGAAAGTGAATAAGGACAGTACCAACACCTAATCAAATAATCTATAATTGGAACCCATTGTTAGAAATTGGAATTGCAAATTACTTAATTATAATGAAATTGGGAAAATCAGACGATTTTTATATAAAAATACAGGAAGGTAGAACATAAAATTTGGAGTGACAGCAGGACCTGTTGGGGACTTCTGCCTTATATTCTCACTATGTAGGTAATAAGGAAAAGGTGCATTGACGTGTGGGTCTATCTTTGCAATTTTAATGGCATAATGACACACTAGTTTGTTAACAATGTTGATTTGGATCCAACCCAACTACCAGATCTGTCATACAACTGACGTGCCAAGTAAAGACTTACCTCACTTAGGGGTACTCCAATACCCACAATAGGATCCAAAGTCCACAAGGCGTCGCCATTCTGATGATGTGAAAATAAGAACCAATTGGGGATAAATGTGGAAAATATTGGTTTATGAACATCATTCCTGCCCAGACCACTAATATGAGTGCTGGTAGTAATCTTGACCATGTTTTAAGTATGGAGTTTGAACTACCTATGTCAGTAGGAGGGGACTGTTCTGTCCATCTGATATTCTCGTTTAGGTCAAATTCCAACTCATTTTGATATGCGCTTGACAACGTGAGGTGGTAAAAGTTTTTCCAGGTTCAATCCTAACTGTTTTTCTTTGAGTAGCATCTGCTGAGATTTTATTACTATTTCCTTCATGATTGGGGCAGATTATACTGAGTTATGAGTCGATCTGCCCTCCTTAGTTCGCATTCAGGCCATATTCCCAACTCTTTGAACGTGCACTTGTACCAAGGGATGAAAATCTTTTTGTCAGGACTAATCCCAACAATGTCTCCCCTGAGTAGTAACTACTTAATTGATGTCTTTGTTTATTCATACCCATGATTGATTAAATTGAGAATTAGTTGTTCCGCTCATTCTGATACTCTAGATATTTGTTCTTCTGATCAGGAGCATCATGTGAAACTCATAAGGGATGAATACCAATGGTTTCCGCGCTGAGAGAGACAATAGCTGGAATACCAATTTTATGGCCACAAGCATTACTGATACAAATGAGTGCTTGCCCTACATTGGTTGGAATGGTTTCTTTGGGACAGCCAAAATAGATGGATGTTATAGAAAATCTATATATTTTTTGCGAAATTAAACTTTATTAAGGATCTTACAAATTGACCCAGAAACGTGCAATCAGAAGTGAATTGGGTTTTTATAGTTGGAGGGAATTGAGGGGCGGGGACTGTGGAGATTTATTTACAACAGACGTGCAAATCTTCTCAAAAACACCATGACATTTTGCGTCATAACTTGTCTTGCACATTGCAGGTGCCTCAATTTGTAGTTCATGTTGCCGAATTTTTCACTTCCATCAGGGTTCCAGTATGCCAGCATATCTGCTTTTTTCAACAAAAATTTTCCTTATCCCTATAGGGATTTTTGCCTTACCAATTTATGTGATGGCACTACTGTCAGGACTTTGTTCTTGATCCGCCCAATCATGCTTGGATTTCATTAAAGATTTTCCCAATTTTTATGACATAGGCTTCATTAAAATTGATCTTCTTGGCAAAATCATCTCCATTTTGTTTTTTAGCTTGTTGCAAAATAAAGATGAGAGATCTTGACAGAAACCTAATGTTCGTCAAGGGCGTGCCCTAAATCATCTATTTCTATAATGGAAGATCTTGGGATCATTCTCCTTCTTTTTACCAAAAGGGGTGAATCAGTTGGTCTATCTTTATGGGTGCGGCCAAGATCCTTACATTACCTTTTCCTAAAAGGACAGAGTCTACTTCTCCCTTTAGCCCGTACAAGATCATAGTTTTTGTGTGGTATAGGCAGCTTAATAGCTAAGATAATTTGAGGTTTCATAGCGGTAGGCGCTGTGCAACAGAGTTTCAAGCATGGAACTACATGATTAGCTTCCAACAGTTGGTACAGTTACATGCTGGAATATATATGTTGTCATAGGTGGGGCAACCTTTTCACGCTACCAGGTATTAGATCCCCCATCTGATTTTCCTTGAGCCCAAGATTTCCTCCACCTCAAATTCTGCCATTCCCTCTATAAATAGTGGTTTGATCTCTGCCTGTTATTTACTTTGAATGGTGTAGCACTGATGCGTGGGCAATTTTGTGATTTTTCCAATCCACGGTAATTCCATATTAAAGTACCTGTTAATCAAAATCTTGATGATGGGGAATGGCCTGCCCTCTTACAGGCCAGTTTATAACAGGGCACCTTGAGATTAAGATTTTTCATGTCTTCCATCATGATGTCACCAACCTAATATTCTGGCGCCACTCTCCACTTTCAGACAGAAAAACACTTAGCATCCTTAAAGCTTTTGTTAATTGTCTCTGCACCTGCTGTTGTATTTTATGGATGTATGTTGCGAAATTATCTGCTTTTGGAATGTTTGTGTGTATCTGGGGCCTGATTGTAAAAGCAGAGTTGTATCCTAAGTTGGCATACAGTGGCAAAATCCCTATAGTGGCTTTCATTAAATTGTTGTATGAAAACTGGGCTAAGGCAAGGTCACCCATCCAAGTATCCTGAGTGGCGGAGGCGCAGAATTGGAGGTACTTTCTAGGGACTGGTTAGTCCGCTCACTTTGTCCATTGGACTTGGGGTGCTATTATGACAATTGGCATGGTTTAATGTGCAGTTTCTCACACAAGGCATCCCAGAATTTCGTCATAAATTTATGTCCTCTGTCACCAATTATTTCTTTTGGTGCCTCAAACATGGGTAAGACATGGGTCACAAATATCTGAGCCATTTCTTCCGCTGTGGTTGTAGTTAAGCATGGGTATAAAGAGCTGTATTTAGTAATCTGTCCACAACTACCATGTTTTGTCAAACCCTTTTGAAATGGGCAGAATAAATGGCGTCAATTGATACTGATGTCCACAGTCCCACTTCTCGAGTGGATATAGGAGCACATTTCACCCCATTCCGTCAGATTTTATCATGCACAGATTAGACAAAATTCTATCTAAACAGAACATCTTTTATCAATCCATTACAGCCATATATTCTCTTTATCAGGTTGGTAGTCTTTTTTACTCCTGGGTGCCCCATTTTCAGCAGGTCATGATGTTCCTTTATGACTCAAGAATGTAAACTTTTGGGAACCCATATACAATCCTGGAAATAAATCAACCTGCCCTTTTTTGAGTGTCAGCTTTAGGGGCTTCTCTCAACTGTATTTAGTCCCTTAGCGCTTGTCCTTCAATAGTTTCTGATTGCGCATCCAGAGCTTCGTTCAGGAGGGAACCATTGGCAATAATTGTTGTGCTTGGCTTTGTAGTGTCCTGTCATATGGGTCCCATGGTGTTGTTAAGGGCTCAGGTGAGGCCATTCGAGGTGGGGTTGTGGGTGTTGCAGGGATCGCAATGGCAGTGATGGTTGCTTGTTCCTCTTGTGGCTCAGACAGCACTTGTTACTGGGGAATCACTATAACTAATTTTACCCTTCCACGGGGTCAGTATTAACAGCCAGGCTCCTGCTCAGTATGTCTAGCAATAAATAATTAGGCCTTTTGATGGAAGCTTATAAGAAGTTATAGTTGAGCAGGTCATGGTGAGTTCTGGTTTGTCTGTGTGCAACTTTCTGAGGCTTGCAATAGTAGATATGTGATCTGTGACACCGTCAACATGTACATCGTTCCCTGTAGCAATATACCGCTAGTCATCATCACCCATGATATTGTGGCCAGCTCTTTATCATAAATTGCCCACAATCACTTATCGCTAGTATGTTTCCTAGAGAAGTATGATACCGGGTATACAGTCATTTTTTTCCTGTAGCAATACTGCCCCCACAGCCATGCCAGAGGCGTCGCATGCTACTATGAATGGTCTACCTTCATTGGTATGTCTCAGAACTGGCACCAAGTTGAAAACTTCTTTTACAGCTTCAAAGGCTGTTGGCATTCTGCCATCCATATGAATGGCGCGTTTTACCCATTAGTGGTTAGAGGAGGCAGCTAGTTCTGAAATTGCTGAGATAATTTTTTCAAGAAAGTGACTGATTACAGAAATCTGCTGAGCTGCTTCTGGGTGGTGGGTGTTGCCATGTCTGTATTGCTTCCAGTTTGGAGGGAGCAATAATAGGTCCACCTTTAAGTATCATGTTCTCAAGGAACTGCACCTCTTCTTTGAAAGATTTTCATTTCAACGGCTTCTTGTGCATGCCCATTTATTGTAATGCGGCTGCCACTGCCACCAAATCCTTTTCATGTTGCTCTGATGTAGGGGAATGAACTAAAATATCATCAATATATGCCCCTATGCATGTAAAGAGGAGGTCTACTAATGTGTGGTCAGTAACCCTCTGGAAAATGGTGGGAGCATTTTTCAACCTAAATGACATGACCCTAAACTGGTATATGTCGTTACTTGTGCGGATAGCCACCAGCTGCTCTTGGCCCTTCTTTACTCAGACTTGGTGGAAGGCGTTAATTAGATCCAATTTTGAAAATATTTTGGACTTAGCAATCACTAGGGAGATTGCAGACCCCAGTGGGAGGGGATATAAATCTGTTACTGTGACATTATTTAGGTGGTTGTAATCCAAACATAAAGTCACAATGTGCCATCAGGTTTTTGAGCAAACACCACAGAGGATGACACTAGCAAGGTTTTCTTTATTATCCATCCTTTAGTTATCATTTTATCAATCCAAACCTTCAATGCCTGATTTTGGTTGCAGTGTATGCGTATAGTGGACAATTGAACTTAATGTTGTCCACCGTTAAGCATATAGCAATGTTGAACTCAGAGTGGGCTGGTAAATGATTCACTTTGTCCATGTTGAGAATTACTTTGTATGGTTCCAATTTTGAGGGCATTGTGGGGAAAATTGGCTACTACAATTGAGGCGGAATATTCCATCATGGCCGCCAGGACGTTTCCTTTTCCCAACGAGGGGAGCAGGGGGTTTTAATGGAGTGATAGTATGTTGAGAAATTGAGCATATTTCGTTTGAGGTTGATTGTAAACACCTGTTGGCACCAATATCCTACCCCCAAGATCATGAAGTAGAGTAGGTCTGGGATCGGTAAGGATTTGGTGTGCAATTGGTTCCTGTGGGCTGAGAAGTGTAGTGGCTCACATAGAGGCAGGGTGACCATTGTACCCTAGAGGCTCCATAACGGGCGTCCTCATGGTACTAACAGCTCTAATGCCTATACAACTTTAATATTCATAAAGTTTCCTGAAATGCCCATGTCAACAAGTGCATTCATTACTA
>JAKSZP010011280.1:0-32891 GCA_022478985.1 Massospora cicadina | reverse complement strand
ATTCTTTTGGTGCTACCTGCAAGCAACCAAAGCAGCCTAACCGAGTAGGGAGAGGTTTGGGGCACTGACAGCGCCAAACATTGCCTACTACTGGTTGGTTATGCAAAGTCCTCTGGGTTGGTCTGACCCAACCACATGAAAGCTCCTCAAAACGAAACACCCAAAAAAGATCACAAGTATGCAAGGTATGCTAACCCTGAAACAACCTTTTGTATCCATTATCATAAAAAACAAAAGGTGACCGCTGACCAGAGCTTGTCTGGGGAGCCACCGCCAATGCTCCCTAGGTAGGGAATGTTAGGGTGAAATAGAATTCCAAAGTGAACATCATAATGGGCAGGCGCGCCTTATAATGCAACCCTGAAGGGGCCTCATCTAAGCCATTGATTAGGCTTTCACAATCCTAATCTATAATTTGGGTGAGGCGCAACCTAGCGCCCAAAAACGACTGAACCAAAAATACTAAAAAGCTATACAACTCAGATTTGGAAAATATTAATATGAGTCAGAATGTAACAATTAAGACAAATTTGATTGTTAAAGAGACAAGTTTGATTGAGGATCCTAGTCACATCCACTCTTTCTGGGTTCAACCTGTCAGGTACCTCCACTTCACCTCGGGCTCCTAACACATTATGACTAACATCTTCACAACCCCCTTCAGACTCGTTATCAGAAGGGTTATCAATGCATGTCAGGGTGTAAGATGATAGTAAGGTAAGTTCTGGGCTCTCTTTGTTGCAGGAGAGACCCTGGGTGCTCTCATATGCCCTTTTAGCTGTTGGAGGAGATTCTGTAAATGTTGCAGCTTTATATTTAGACTTTGACGCAGGGGGTTTGGGTTGCCCCATGGTTACTGGTTTTGGATAAGAGATAGCCTGAGGAGTGGGTGAAGGAGATAGAGGTAGTGTCATGGAAGGACATTATGATAGAGACACTTGAGGAAACCACTCTGGAGGATAATAGGGGAAAGGCAATTGGACGACTGCCTTCACCAACTGACTTTTTGGAGTTGAAGATGAAATTATTGCTTCCCCATCACGGCCATTATCCTCTGGCTATCTTCACGGGAATGGAGAAGCAATTTGTGGTGGCAACTCTCAGGAGCAGATTTCCAGCTGAAGACAGCTGTAGAATAGGCTAGAGTGGTCAGAGTAGATGCTTGCCTCAGAGATTCTTGCTTAGGGTTGAATTCATAAATGTCAGCCACCGCTAACAAGGCCTCTTTGATATCTCATACATTTTGGAAAGAGCGCTTAACTGAGGATATATCATCAGTGTTGAGTAATTGACTGGACCTAATCATCAGATATTTGATAGGGACATAATTATGCTTAAATTATTATGGATCATGTCAGATATCATTGATTAAGGATCAGGTATATTCTAAGCTTATGCAAAGCTTAGGATCCGCGGCCTAGCAACTTCACTTATTAATATTTGACTATGACGACATGGGCTTGAGGGCTTTGTTGGTTAGGTCAGACTTAACATTAAGCTTCAACTTAATGACTCAGGCACATAGCTTTATTGATCTATGTCAAAGTTAGTTTTTAATGTCAGTCTAGTTTTAATCAAATTAATTACTAATTAGTGATACAAATCGCCTTGGTATGTGCTGCCAATTGCTTGTGAAAGAGAATCAGTTCAGCTATTTGCAGACGCGTCCAAAATGCCATCTTGAGAATGATGACATTATTTACACTGACCCTGAGGCCGAGCAAGATGCCCTGGCCAAAGTATTTGTAGACCCTCAAACAAACATTTTATGTGTTCCTCTGGCCAAGTGTAACAAACAGAAATCATCCAAATGGATGAATTTCTGAACGTTACATTCTGATTGGTTTGTTTGGTTAATTCAAACTGAACCAATCGGAATTGTTGGGTATGGTAGAGTGGGTGGTCAGACTCAGAGGGCTGGGCTGAGCCGCTCTGACCATTCCTTAAGCTCGGCAGGCTTAAGGAATGAATTGGAGAGGCTCCTCAGAAGTGACTTTATAAGAGTCAAACCCGACCTTCTCGAATTCCAAGTTGGAATTCTAAGTCTTGGCCTTGGTCCCCTCCAGTTCAGTCTTTTATTATTTTTAAATTAAAAATAAAGTTCTTTTGAGGTGTCGCGCCTCACTTACCTGATATTTTCAGGTTTAGGTTTGTGATAGGGGACCTCATATTAGTGACAGTCCGGCCTCATCACTCTGTTTGCCGCCACATGGGCATTTCTGAGATTTGAAGAGAAAAGGTTCGCCTCGCCTGTGCCTAAGTCTGTATGGTTAGGTTGCCCACCTGGAATGCCACCGTGTGGGCATTTCCAGGATGAAACAGACGGAGTCTGGGATCCCCACCCGTGACATTATTACAACTTCATTTTGCTTCTGGTTGGAGGTGGTCCTGTCCCTCAGAGGGTTTTCATTTTGTCCCAGCTGTTGAGTAAACTGGCGCTGGTCCAACCCAGTGACTGATGGCCAGCCCTGCGACATCAGTGAAATTTGAGGGTCTGCCAAATTTCAGGTTCCTGCTGATTCCAGTGGCCGTGTCTGAGGGCACCTGTTCCCAGCAGGTTCCCTCAACCCTGGAAAGTCCCAAAAGGGGAGGATATTCACCCCAGCACCAGCGCCATGGGGTCAACCCCACTGCCAGCAGGACTGAGGAAAGCGCCTTCCCGGTCAGGATGGGAAGGCCATTCTCAGGCCTGACAGCGCAAAGGGGATGGCCCATGGCCAGCGCTGTTTTGCACCTTCTGGGGCTGTCATTGGGAAAGCGCCTTCCCGGTTGGGATGGAAAGGCCATTCCTAGTGGTAGCCTCTGGGAGGTGGTGATTTGGCCAAGTGTTGGGTATGAATGTCCTTACCTGTTGGGGCTTACTCCAACAGCCCAGTTTCCGGTTTCCATTCCCCCCATTTCCCCTCAAGAGGATTCTTCTTGGGGCTCGAGGTGACTCGCCCTGGGAAGACCTCTTGCCGATGATTTCCTCCTGAAATGGCGGCTCTCTGCCCCCGGAGGGCCATTTTAGCGGGGGGTGATGTAATGAATGGAAATCATCTGAAAGGATGAATTTCTGAACATTACATTCTGATTGGTTTGTTCAGTTAATTCAAACCAAACCAATCGGAATTGTTGGGTATGGTAGAGTGGGTGGTCAGACTCAGAGGGCTGGGCTGAGCTGATCCAACCATTCCTTAAGCTTGGCAGGCTTAAGGAATGAATTGGAGAGGCTCCTTGGAAGCGACTTTATAAGAGTCAAACCTGACCTTCTCAAATTCCAAGTTGGAATTCTAAGTCTTGGCCTTGGTCCCCTCCTGTTCAGTCTTTTATTATTTTTAAAATAAAAATAAAGTTCTTTCGAGGTGTCGCGCCTCACTTACCTGATATTTTCAGGTTTAGGTTTGTGATAGGGGACCTCATATTAGTGACAGTCTGGCCTCATCACTCCATTTGCCACCGCATGGGCATTTCCGAGATTTGATGAGAAAAGGTTCGCCTCGCCTGTGCCTAAGTCTGTCTGGTTAGGTTGCCCACCTGGAATGCCACCGTGTGGGCATTTCCAGGATGAAACGGATGGAGTCTGGGATCCCCGCCCATGACACCAAGTGCCATTGAAAATGAGATTTCATGGATAGGATGTGGTGAACATTGAACCCTATAAATTTTCTCCAAGTTGATGCTAATAAACAACATTCAACTACTACCACTAGTATATAGTTTAACTTATAGACTTTTTGTGTTTAATAGAAAAAAGTTTTATTAAGTCTAGTATTTACTTGGGATCAGTGAGATTAAAAGCAGCATGCCATCTTCCAAGTAATGACACGAGAGACAACTTTCAAGTGCTATTACAAAGGAGTTTATTATAGCTATAGTCACCATCTGGTCTATTGTCTTCATACAATAGAAGTTCAAAACTACACAATATCGCAAAAGAAGAACCAGCCATCTGAAGAAGACCAAAATTCAACAAGTGGATCTCATGGCTGGGAACATTGATGGTGACCACGCCAAGAAGGGGAGCAATCCCAATCAATTATTCAGAACCATTACCAGGCACAATGGGAATACTGAAATGACTGTGTCCCAGATCAATTGGGAGGATGTACCCATTAATACCTACCCTGATGAACCCATTTTACCTGAAGATCTGGAACGTCTTGAACAGCAGTTGTTAAGAGGGTATCAAATAGGGCAAGGGCCCATGGACAATAGTAGCAATCCTTTTTATCACCAATGACAGCAAGATGTGTTGTGGATGAGATATCTATTTTTTTTAGTACTAGATGGTTGTGGATGAGATATCTAGCTCGTTACCAATCAAGTGTAGCTCAGATCCAAAACATTATAATTGGGATAGAGAATATCACCCAATACTTAATTGAATTTGTACATCCCACCTATAGAAATTCTCAGATGACAATCGCCTGCCATCATGCAGCCATTACTGAGTTGACAAACTTCTCTCGCAACTCCAGTCAGGCGGGCCAAATTTTAAATGAGCAATTGGAAGCCAACTTCGCTGAGGTCCGTTATAGTTTGGAGGCAAAATTACAACTTAGCCACTTGGGCTAATGACCGGGTAGCAGAATTAACACAAGAGCTAAATTACAGATTGTATCCCATCTTTGAAAATTTCTTAGAGGAATGAGAGTCACCAAATCTTGGGTTAGCAATATCACTCAGACTTCTATTAACGCTTCAGAGTATAAGAGGCTTAATCATGAAGCCCAAGAGGTGCAGTTAAACCATAACAATAAAATTTGTGACCAGTATCGATGTTTGAGAGCCCAAATTTTGCAGATGAAGGATGAATACACCGGAAAAATCAATTACTGGCAAACACAATTTGAGGACCAATGGGCGAAAATTGAGAAAAACCAAGACTCTATTGATCATCTTAATCTACAGATCAATAATCTCAATGATGATGTTAATGCTATTGATAATTCAAACAATAATCTCCATGTAGAATTAAACCAGTGCAAGAAGGCAATAAAATAAAATGGCCAAGTGATTTCAACCTTGCAACTACAAGCTACTAGCTTGAATGAGGAATTAAAAAATTAAAGTTAAAAAACCAAAATTGTGTCAATTAGGAAAATGAAATCAATAATAGAATTTAAACTCTGGACTATGACCATTGTCAGTGTGCTACAAACCACTTTACTGGAAATTCTTCCAAATATTTTGAGGATGAAGCTTCAGAAATAGCTACCAAAACAGATGCTGGGCCACGTCAATAAATGCCTAGCAATATGGTTGCTTTAGCCAACCCTAACTCCTCAAACTGGGATATGATGCCTCAGCGCCCTAGTACGCCTGGCTCTATTCAACAAAGAAGTAATCTTGATAAGCAGGAATGAGAAAGCAATAATTATAAACCAACAAATATGCCTGCTTTTGACAAGAATGGAAGTATTACCACACTTGTCAAATGCTTTGAAATGGCCATGTATGGGGCCAGCGACCATAACAAAGCAGCCACTATGATTAACTACTTGTACGAGTGGAGCATTGAGTTGATTTTGCCACACATTAACAAAAACTCAACATATGCTGAAGTCAAGGAGGCTGTGCTTCATGAATTTGGAGGTCCAGAATGAATGTTGACCAGAAAATCTAAGTTTATGAACATTTGCCTTAAGAAAGATGAAGCAATTGACAAATTTACAGTTCAATTCTATTATGAAGCTCAAGTTCTCACTAGGTGCATGGGCTATGGTTGATTTTGACGCTAAGATTGCATTAGAACATGCAGTAAAACCTTAGCCAAATTTATCAAGCACTTTATTGCCTGCTTTCATGCAAAATCTTGCAACATCTGAATTGGTTGATTATTTGCACAGATGCTTAAAAAATTATGGCCCTCCTAATACTGGGTACATGTCAGGACCTGCTGCCTCCGCTGGAAAGCCCTTCAAAACCAATAAGAAAATTGACAGTAATCCACCTGTAAAAAATGAGCAAAACTCAAATATGTGAGCCTCACGCCCAATGAGTGAGATTACTTGCTTTAATTGCAATTTTAAAGGTCACTTTGCTTCCCGATGCCATCAAAAAAATATCAACATAGTCCTTCCCAATACCATGCAGGAGGAGGGAAAAGGACAAGCACAATAGATGCGGGATGCTCTATTGTGCCTAAGACACTAGTCTCACCTGATCAACAAAAAAATTATGGCCATAGGGCCTCATTTAACAATGAAAACGATTCTATTTTAGTATTGAATGAAGATTCTTTGAATGTACATACGGTAACTTGCCCCCAGAAGTAAGGTTGTCATACCTGAAGCCTCTGAAGTAGTCGCTAAACCCTATGTTCAACAAATACTTGAGAATATTCCAGACAAAGGGCCAAGAAATGCAGCAGATACCTCAAGCCTGAAAGGGGTCAATATAGCAATGCCAATTAACATTCATCAATGAATGTCCCAGTATTGGAAATACTCTGAAGCACACTCTTAAGTCCCTGTATTCTTCCCATATTCATTTAGTAAACTCTATTGATTCTTACTACTCTGAGTGCACTTATGTGGATATTCTGGTCAACAAGATCAGATTTGTAGCTATTGTTGATAGTAAAGTACCTGTAAACACTGTTTCCACAAAGCTGGTTAAGAAATTGAAAATAGCTTTGGCCATTGACCATCATCAAGAATATGGGACCGCATGCCTTAACAGCACTAATAGTGAAAGAGCTTATAGCGCTTTGCCACTTCAATTTGGAGATTTGGTACTAGCTGCAACCGCTATAGTGCTTCCAAACGCCAAATTGTGACATATTAATTGGAACTAGTTTTTTTAAGTACCTATGTTATCTCATGCGATTTTAAAGAAAACGTCTTGATGATATTGGGCCAATCACTTCCAATTTATTACTCTTGCAACGATACAAAGCTCACAAGACGTCGTACAGGTTTTATCAATATATCTTATGCTGACAGGATAATACCAGTAGGATATTTCAGCAGGTAAATCGAAGCCACCCCATGCCAACTGCCATAAACAAAAATCAAGGAATACCTCTACGTGTGAATAAGGATGTGACAATAGCTCCAGGCCATCAACTGGTTATGAGGACTGGGACCACACTGGATATTCCAGAAGGATTATATGGGAAGGTTGTATCCCCATGGCATCATTCTCAAATGGAACCTAGTGTGGCGCCTGGAATACTTATTCCAGGGCATGGAGAGATTGATGTCTTTCTAGAAATTTGACCAGCTGAAATATTAAGGTCAAGAAATATCAAGTAGTCACTTTTGTGCATCTGTTTCCAAGGTACGAGTTAAAATCAAGCTGTTGAATTTGGTGACCTATCTGAGTTTGGCTTACTGACCAAAACCCTTAGGGCACATACTGTGTTTCCTCGAGAATCATTCACCAGATTATCAGAACAACAGAAGGATGAAGCACTAGAGTTGTTTAAATGATACTATGAACTTTTTGCCAAAGACGACCAAGATTTAGGCTATGCAAAAGGAGTACACCATTCTGTTGATACTGGGGTCCATATGCCTATTAGAATAAGGCCAATTAGGTGCCCCAGGGCTAGTGATGAAATAGTCAGTGAGGAGCTAGACAAATTGTTTAAAAGTGGAATATAGTGCCATCCAAAAGCCTGTGGGCCAGCCCTGTTTTAATCATAATGAAAAGGATGGCAGCAATCGAGTTGTGATTAATTATTGACGCCTTAATGTCATTACAAAAAAAATTCATATCTGTTGCCCAGAATTGAAGATGCTCTGGACCGTCTGGGAGGGGCGAAGTATTTTACCGCAATGGACCTCATCTCAGGATATTGGCAAATTGAGCTGCCACCAGAGGAGCATGAAAAGTGCGCGTAGATTGCTACTCAAGGGCTTTTTCAACTGACACGCATGCCACAGGGGCTGTTTAACACGCCGGAAACCTTTCAGCACGCAATGGACATGATTTTGGGGGACCTTAAATCATCCTGCGTTCTGGTGTACCTGGATGGCATCAATGTCTTTTTGAAAAATGTTTTCCAGACATCTGGAGCACCTTGAACAAGTGTTCAAATGGCTGTTGAAGGCTAATCTGAAGATAAAACCTAGAAAATGTAAATTCCTTAAAGAACAATTGGAATACCTTGGGTTTGTCATTGTTTCCAAGGGCTTGCGGCCTCAGCCTCAAAAGGTGGAGGCAATTAACAATATGCAACCTCCGATGAGTATGGAGATGTTTAAGTGTTCTTAGGCATGGTAGGATACTATCAAAGATTTGTAGAAGGGTTTGCAAAGATTGCTGAGCCTCTATTCCACTTACTACATAGAGGAGTTCATTTTTGCTGGGCAGAGGAATGCCAACAAGCCTTTGAGGATTTAAAAAAAATGAGCTCAGCGCCTATCCTTTAATACTCTGATTTCAGCAAGCCTTTTATCATACAAACCAACTCCTCATTGACTGCAATCGGTGGTGTGCTATCACAGATTTGGGATGATGGCGAGGAGCATCTGGTCGCTTATTGCAGCAGGACTCTGAATAAGCATGAGCGTAATTATACGTTGACTGAAAGAGAATGTTTGTCTGTCGTCTATGATTTTATACAATTTTGGGATTACATTCATGGCACTAAGTTTCAAGTAGTGACGGCTCACAGCTCATTACATTGGCTCCACAATCTCAATGAACTTGAAGGATGATTAGCCTGCAGAGCCCTAAAGTTACAAACATATGATTATGAAATTATTCATAGAGCTGGAGTGGCCTATCAAAATGCAGACGGACTATTGCAACTTCCTATTGTAGCTGTCCTGAGCAGTTTGGCTGATGAGCTTCATGAAAAAATGACTACCTGAAAGTATGGAGATGAGCCACCTGAAGTTCAAAAAGTGATTGAAAAAGCATTAATTGACACCAAATATCAAAATGGAGTTTTATACAAGCTTAAGCCCAAAGGGCAACGTCAAATTTTCTCAAAACCTTCTGACCAAATGGAGATTATTACATAAGCACACAAGGCCGTAGGGAACAGAGGATTGACCAAGACGCTAGAATTACTTTGATTTAGTTACTATTGGGATTCCATGCAATTTGAAATCAATGATATGCTTGATAAATGTCATTCATGCCAAATTGCAAAACCTATGAAGTCAGATGTGAAATATCGTTTGATCAAACCTGACTGGGCCTGGCATACCATGTCAATTGATGTAATTGGCCCTTTACCTGTGAGTAGCCTAGGCAACAAATACATAATTGTTGCTATTGACCATCTGACAAAATGGTTGGAAGCAAAAGCAATTTGAGACGTCGGGGCTCTAACTACTGCCAAGTTCATTATGGATAATATTATTTATAAGCACAGATGCCCCAGAAGATCTTTACAGACAATGGCACAAATTTTACTGCCCAAATGGTACAACGGTTAAATGAGTTGATGTCTATCAAAGGAGTGTTGTCAACACTGTACCATCCTGAGACTAATGGTATGGTAGAGCGAGTGAATGGCACTTTAGTCAGTATTTTATGCAAAAATGCAGCCTTGGTGCCTTTGAAATGGGCAACTTCAAATAGTGCTACCATGTTTGTGTATAATATTGGACACAACAGCAGCACAGGCCACTCTCCATTTTGAGATCTGTATTGTAGACAGCCCACTCTGCCTCCATTATTATATTCATTACTCAGTTCAACCAACGCAATTAACCCAAATAATTATGTTGAGCAACTAGCGAAGACCCTAATCAAGTTGCAATCTGAAGCTTACTAAAACGTGATTAGTTGAAAAACTATTCAGAAGAGCTACAATGATGCTAAATGAGCTATGGCGACTAAGTTCAAGGAAGGATATTTAGTAGTATATTGTGACACTCATAGCGCAGGCCGCGCGCACAAGCTAGCCTTGCTTTGGAAGGGTCCATTTATTATAATGGAGAAATCATCTGAAGACATATATACCATTAAGGATCAAGGCAGCTGGGTTGTGAATTAAATACATGCTAAGTTCCTTCGTCCATATCATAAAGAATAATAATACAAAAAAATTAATTAAAATTAATAAAAAATTTGGATATAATAAATATAAATATTTAATAATAATAATAAAATAAAATAAAAAAAATAATTGAAAGCCTTAGAGTTTAATTCATAGATTTGATGCCTCGCTGGCATTAGAACTAGATACCCCTTCTTCAGTAGGGGGAGGAGAGTGCAATCAAACCAGAGAAGCCTGTAGCGGAATCATAGAGATGCAGATCTCATATAAGTCCTGACTATCTAGACCCTGTCAGAGATGCGCCAAACCCAAGAAAGCTCTGCACCAGGCACGCTGGCCCTGTCAGCTTAGGAAAGGCCATTGAACTAAAGGGAAAGACCATTGGAAAGGACTTCAGAATAGGTGTGAAAGGTTTGACTCAGGAGTAAATTTCACAGAAAGGAAGATATAATCAGCAAGAAGGCTCTCAAGGCAGGAGTAAATGGAGGGGAGGAACTCTTTCACATGAAAATATTTGGGAATGGGCCTCATCTAATACCCTGTGCATGTCAGGAACATTATTGGTTGGAAGCGAGGAAGGAGGGAAGTGAACGCACACACCTAAAAGAGCCATCTGGGGGACATACTTCTCGGTAAGCCCCTTTGCCAAGCTTTTGCAAAAAGCTCGGTATAACACCAGGATGTGCCAATCCTTCAAAATCCAAGCCTTGAGTCCCAACAAAACGTAAAAATCAATATGTACCAGAGCATGTTCTCATTAAAGCCTAGCAACTGAGTTAGCAAAAATATGTGCCATTTGGCCTCAAAAATATCATATGCGGCAACCTCAGGATCTGTAGCAAGTGCAGATGACAAGTAGGCGCTCAAAAGCTCCAACATCAAATTGAGCTCAAGACCCAACAAAGCCACACTGCCCGCATATAAAGGGAAAGCAAGATTCTTGAAAGAAAAGATGCTAAAAAGGGAAAACAAGAAGTCCAGAAGAAGATCCCCATCTGAAGTGAATTGATGTCAGATCAGGGTTTCTTGGGACTGAACAGCTTTTGACGGACAAAGAGATAAAGAATAAGTCAAAATGGGATCCCGCTCAACTCATCAGGATGTTTGAATAACTGCACCTGAAGCCATGGGGGCTCGTTCAGGTTCATCAATTGGTGTTATTGCATCGGGATGCGAAGCCAAACTCTCTAGTACCATGGAAGTGTAGCTGGTCGACCCAGCTTGAGGAATCATGGGCAACACGCCCAAGTTGACCATAGCGCACTGCATGGACTTGCTTAACTTTAGGAAGGCTCATCTGTCTGAGGTGGAGAGGCTTTTAAGATAACGTTTGTACTTTGATAAACGCGAAAAGTTAGATATTGTGACCCAGGAAGAAGGGTACCCACTGCTTATATCCAGTCAAGGTGGGGGAAGTGTTGAGTAAATTGACTGGACCTAATTATCAGATATTTAATAGGGACATAATAATGCTTAACTTATTATGGATCATGTCAGATATCATTGATTAAGGATCAGGTATATTCTAAGCATATGCAAAGCTTAGGATCCTCAGCCTAGCAATTTCACTTATTAATATTTGACTATGATGACATGGGCTTGAGGGCTTTGTTGGTTAGGTCAGACTTAACATTAAGCTTCAACTTAATGACTCAGGCACATGGGCTTTGTTGGTCTATGTCAAAGTTAGTTTTTAATGTCAGTCAAGTTTTTGATTGGATTAATTACTAATTAGTGATGTGAATTGCCTTGGTATGTGCTGCCGATTGCTTGTGAAAGAGAATCAGTTCAGCTATTTGCAGACACGTCCAAAACGTCATCTTGAGTTTGATGTCGTTATTTACACTGACCCTGAGGCTGAGCAAGATGCCCTGGCCAAAGTATTTGTAGACCCTCAAACAAACATTTTATGTGTTCCTCTGGCCAAGTGCCATTGAAAATGAGATTTCATGTATAAGATGTGGTGAACATTGAACCCTATAAATTATCTCCAAGTTGATGCTAATAAACAACATTCAACTACTACCACTAGTATATAGTTTAACTTATAGACTTTTTGTGTTTAGTACTTAAGGTTGTATTAAGTTGAGTATTTACTTGGGATCAGTGAGATCAAGAGCAGCGTGCCATCGTCCAAGTAATGACAGGAGAAATAACTTTCAAGTGCTATTACAAATGAGTTTATTTTAACTATAGTCACTGTCTGGTCTATTGTCTTCATACAATAGATGTTTGAAACTCCACAATACCGCAGAAGAACCAGCCATCTGAAGAAGACTAAAATTCAACAATCACTAAGAAGGGATGGGAAGCTAATCTGGCCTACATAGCCGCAATGGCATTGTCTAGGGGTAGAATTTTGCAAGCAGTAGATGTTGAGCTTTGCTGTAAAACTGCTTAACAAAAGAGGCGATCAAACCTCCCTTTTTCAGGCTAAGACACATAAAGTTCTATTTTTGCCTTTTCAAACTCTGCAGGGAGCCAAATTCCTCAAGAAGTGCTTGCTTAACCTCCGCTCAGGTGCTGAGCGTGGCCATATGTGGAATCGTGATCTCCTGAGCCACAAGACTCAAGCAGGGAAGGATGTACTTGATTTTTAAAATGGTCAGTTGCTCCTTTCATAACAACTCCATACATGAAAAGGAAGGAGCAACACTATCCTCACCTGGTTTAACTTATACTTGAAAGGGGGTTTGTGGATATAAAGGGAGGCGCCATAAAGGCCTTGGAGAGAGTGCTGCGTGAGCTTTTTGAGGTGAGACAAAGCACTGTCTAATTGAAGTTCCAGATTAGTTAGCCAAGGGTTGATTTCAACGGAGAGTTCTCGAGGGTTACTTTCCCAACTAACCTCCATTTTTTCTAGTTTATTTTGGTGGTGTACTGAGCCCCCTGTAGTGAGCACCATTTGTGGGAATTCAGGCTTTTTGGTTGCTTGATGGTGCGTTTTACACCTGAATTACCACAATTATGGTAAGGGAAAATAGGTTTCTCTACTGCATCATTTTTATTATCAGGAAGTTTTTTACACTAATTATAAGAAACTAAAAAACTTTTAATATGGAAAAAGAGAAGCTTTTTATTAATTTTATTAGTATCAGCGATGGGGTAAAAGAAGAACCTTATTAATATGTCGCTGCTTAGGATTTAAACAATCTGAGGCTCAAAGTGAGATGGCCTAAAATTCATTATAAGCTATGAGCATCTAAATTAGGGAATATTGGGTTTTAACCTATTGGAGCTCTCAGGAATTGCTTCACTACAACAGAATGGCTGATGGATGGTAGATACTGGGTAGGACTAGTCTGTTAGGCAAAGATTTAATATATTTAACCCAATCAATGGTCAGGAAAATATTTGCACCTTTTGGGACCCCTCCACCCTTATAAAAGAGGGTGGTCTCCGCCTAGGTGTTTGAATTGAATGGCCAAGGGGCCAGGGAGGAGCCTCAGCATAACTTCCTGTATTTGGAAGCGGGTTCAGAACAACATTATTACTAATAACCAAACAATTCTGCCGAAAAGTGGATTAAATAGCATTTCAGCAATTTGAGGGGTCCCACTGAGAATTGTCCAGGGACTTTTGGCCGATATTTTCTTTATTACATCTAGAAAGCTCTTATCACAATATTTGACTTGTAACTGTCTGACACTGGAATTTATCCCTCAACTTAACACATTAAATCAATTCCCTAATAAACTTAGTTCTATAATAATTATTCATGTCATCAAATTTCCCCTTTTCTGATCCTCATTGATGGGAATAATTTGAGCGTTTTTTAGGCGCATTGAATGTTGAGACTAACATTTGAGATACTCCACCATTTATAAATTGGAAGTTTTAGTTGTACTTACCAAAATCATGGCTTAATGCAGATCTCTGTAGCGATTAAGTTCCATCTTCATGTCAATATGAGAATCAAAGTCCAAAAGAACTTTTGCAACATTCAGGATTTGCGCTTCCTGATAAAACTGTTGAAAAAAGAGGCTTAGGTCTCGTTCCTCTTAAAATATTTACCCATGAACTCCTGTTTGTAGCTAGAAATCCATCCAAAAACTGCAAAATTTGTTCATTATCGATTCCTTTGCATCTTTGTATGTCCAATTATCGCCATTTAGGTGGTGCAACACCAGATTTTGACATTTGGTGTCTAAACAGTTATTAAAGGTCACCACTTTATGATGCTGATGGTCATCATATCCAAACATTGTCATTTCAGAAAGTTGGTAGGGTCCATGGCGTTGTCCTAATAAAAATACATAGTTTCTGAGTATTATAAAATTTTTCAGTCACTACTGTGACAGGAGGTACTCTACTAATAACCCTTATAAACCACTGGGGTATCCTTGGGAGTCATATACTATAGTACTGCAAAAGCCCCAGGCATATTTATTAGGGTTGTTATCAGGTTTCTGCTAGATGCGCTCACTGGTGCTAATGCTGGGGAACCCAATAAATAGGCTGACTGCATGGGTCTAGGGTCAGCTGAGAGGACAGGGGTGGCTCTTGGCACAACTATGGATGAGACATGGATCACTAAAATAAATTAAACTTTATTAAAAATAAGTTGGAATTATATCCTATTGATGAAAGTACTTTATTAAATTAACATGCAGGGATTTTTATAGGGTGCGTATGGACACGGTGCCTCAAGGATTGTTGTAACCCCATCCATGTAGGATCTCTCCTGGTCTTCTGGATTGTCCATTGTTTTGAACCTTACTCAGATCTTGCCACCCTCATGACCAGATCAATGGATACCTCAGTTCACATGACTCAAGGGATGTTTATGTAACGTTTTCCCAAATTTGGAGAAATTTATATAAAGCCCCAAATTTGGTATATTTGTTAATAATATAGATTCTAACCCCATTCAAAATTGTCAAGCCATTTTTGGATTTATGCCCCACAGATGGAGGTATCGATCCTTCCCCTGGACAAGGCTTTCACCTACCCCAGGGAAAATCCTGACAGAGCCCCCTCCAAGCCTTGGCCTAGGGGAGCAAGTTGTGGCCTGAGGGTTAAGGTAGATGGAGAGCTCAAGTTCAGGGGCGTACAAAGCCTCGTGCTTGATGCAGACCAGGTTGGAGATAATGCTTTGTGTGTCTAGGGTTTGAAGCTGGACAATTCTATCAGCTAAGGCCCTCATAGTTAATTTGGAGTTCTCTAGTGTAATTAGGGTTTGAAGCTGGACAATTTCATTGGCTAAGGCCCTCATAGTTAATTTAGATCAAATTTTGAGAAAGGTGGTTTCAAGCTCCTTGATCCGCAATCTGCTGCTGGTGGAGCAATCTAGTCTTTTGAGGTGGCTGGCTTTGAGTGGCCATTTGATTCTGAGGTGATTCGCCTTGAGGTCAGATAACTCCAGCCTAAGCTGCGAGTTGCCAATCATGAGCATTTTTATATGGTTGGTCTTGTCCCAGATTTCCAACTGCAGGTCAGCCAGCAGCCTTTGTTCCTAAATAATTTTTAAATTGGAGGCCTTCAACTCCGCCTACAACTGCACTATCTTTTTGCACATCTCATGTGCCATCTTGGCCATGCGGGTTTCAGCCTCTTCAAACTTCTGGTTCAATTTGTTTGCCATTTGAGCCTGGCATCTTGCAATCACCTTATCCGCCAGTAGATCCAGGTAAGGCTCAGAGAAAAGGTCATCAATAGTGAGATACGTAGGTGAGTGACCCCACAAGCTTTGAAGATGACCAAATGACTGTAGGGTGTGGCCCCCTGAAAGTTTTGATAGGGAGGCCTTTTCAAGACACTGAGCCACCATCTTGGGATTGGGGAAAGAAAATCTCACTTGCAACTGAAAATGACCTGTGTGACAGAGTTTGAGAGGGAAATGCAAAGTGGGCCAAAAGGTTGGCATTAGTAGTGGATTTAGTGTCAGCTGGTTCCTTGAGCTTCGCTTTTCAGGACGCTCATTTTCATTGGAATTGGCGCTATCCCAATCTGAGAGATGAACTAGGTAATCTAGATTTTTTGTTTTAGTAATATATGGCCTGATCTCTATAGGGGAGACATTGAAGTCAGAAAGCAGTAGCGTTGCCAGAAAGGATTCATTGAGCTTATCCCAAATGGTGCAAAGGTAAGTCCCAGGTATTTTGCCTGGCGTTTGTATAACATCATCACACCGATTGTTTTTGAGGCTTCCCAAAAATTCCTGAAGCTTGCTGCCTTTGTCAAGATTGGAAATTGGTTCTTGACTTTCCCAATTTTGCCAATTTGGTGTTGTCAATGCTAGTTAGACATATTTGATTTGTCATTTGACACTTTTGGGCTCAAATTGGCTATGCGCTTTGTTTCCACTTTCTTCTCTGAAGCAGCAGAGTGGAAATCAACATCAGGCGGAGTATTTTATTTTTATTACCTAAATAAATATTAGTTTTAGTATTAAAATTAGTTGTTTTTGTTAAAATTTGAGCACTTGGATTATTTTGAGTTTCTTTTTTTGACTTGAGGATGTGTTGTATCTTGGCCAATTTCTTTTTTATTTTGCCTAAAGCTGAGAGAAGCTTGAACATTTTTCTCTCATCATAATAGACAGGTACAGTGTCCAATAGACATCCCTCTGTGTGATGTGATCAAAGGCTTCTTCTCTCCTAGCATCCCACATCCTCTTGAAACGTGATGCCTGGTCCCAGTAATAAAATATTGCCTTCATCAATCTTTTTTCTTTATGATGCTGGCATTTATGCTAATTAATACATTTTTTTAATTTCTTCAGGCATACTTAACAGGTCAAGCAAAAGTTTCAGCTGACTGAGAGCTTGAAAGTGCATGAAGTCTTCTGGGACAAAATCAAAGGATTTCTTTGGAAATTTGGTCCTCAATGTTACTGGGTCTTGGCCGTTCCAGAGGAGTTAGTTTAGAAGATCAGCGTCCAGTGTGCTTGATGAGGGTTAGTTGTCATCCAAGGTTGAGGGTAACTCCTCAGGGTGCGCCTTGGAAGCCCCCCTGTAGTGAGCACCAGTTATTGGGTTTCTGCTAGATGCGCTTGCTGGTGCTAAAACTGGGGAACCCAATAAGTAGACTGAATGCATGGGGCTATGGTCAGCTGAAAGGAAAGGGGCGGCTCTGGGCTCAACGATGGATGAGACTTTGATTATTAGAATAAATTAAACTTAATAAAAATATGATATAATTATATCCTATTGATGAAAGTACTTTATTAAACTAACATGCAGGGATACTTATAGGGTGCATATGTACACGGTGCCTCAAGGATCGTTGTAACCCCATCCATGTAGGATCTCTCCTAGTCTTCTGGATTGTCCATTGTTTTGAACTAACTCGGATCTTGCCGCCCTCATGACCAGATCAATGGATACCCCAGTTCACATGACTCAAGGGATAATTATGTAACATTTTCCCAAATTTGGAGAAATTTATATAAAGCCCCAATTTTGGTATATCTGCTAATAAAATAGATTCAAACCCCATTCAAAATTATCAAGCCATTCTGGATTTATGCCCCACAGATGGAGGTATCAATCCTTCCCCTGGACAAGGCTTTCACCTACCCCAGGGAAAATCCTGAAAGTTGTAATTTCACACCAGAACCTTCCTAATATAAATCATTGTCAGCTACATCATCACAAATATGAGTTCAGTTGCAATTATGATTCTTAAAGACTTGTTTTCTCTGAAAACTTGTATTACATTGTTCTGGAGCTGAAGGTATCATTCTTTGTATGCTTTCTCAATAAGCCTTCTGAAACATTAATTTCTTGTTTATATCAATCTCCTTTCTCTTCAAGGAGGTGACTTTTCTCTATAGATCATTACTAATCTTTACAACGTGCTCTATTTCTCCTTAGCCTACATAACTCATTCTTCCAAGGTTGTCAGATCTGATTGTGACTCTAAATTTAGTAGACTTACACATTGTCTCCATTTCACTCCACAATGTCTGAAATATGTTCTTAAAAGACATATTGCTGGTAACTCTAATGTGATATCTGGTCTGAGAGCTCAACTACCCCTGTAGTTAGAACCAAATTGTAAAAAATTTAGGGGTTAATAAACAGGTTCGTTTGCATTTGATTTATCAAAGATAAGGATGCAGTGATGGTTGTAGGAATACTACTATCCAGTTAGTATTCTTCATGACAAATAGTATCAATCATGATTAGATATCCTCCTACAGGAAGGTACTGACAACCTTACTTCTAGTAACTTAAGAACAAATTGTATAAGGGAAACTATTCTTTCAACTCTTACACAAGAGTAATTGAATAAATAGATAAGTGAAACTATCCCAAAAAATAGCCACAAGTGAACATTATAATAGTATCATATCTAGGTATTTTTCTTTCACAATTGTCTTTTATTAATAAATTATCAAAATATAGTAATAATAAGGTACAAGTGAAAGTAACTAATTTGTGAATTTTAGAGTGCTAGTGTATGGCAACACCTAACTAGCTATCTTCTCAATAATTGATTCCCACCTCAATCAGGTATATTCCTACAACTAAGTAATGGCCTAATTTAAGTATAGATAAGTGCTAGTGTTTGACAACAGTTATCCAAACAGTCTTCTTTATAATTTATTCTGACTTCAATATGGTATATTCTTACACTCACGTGATTCCTATCTTACTCAGGGTACCTGAGACATCAACACGTGGACCTATGCCACACGCTTTAACAGAAGCAAACCCAAATATAACTGGAGCGTGTTTTTTTAAATTTTTTGCTTTAGTTGTCTGTTTTCATTAAATAAAACAAGGAGTTTTAGTAGGGTATACAGCAATCAACTCTTTAATTGGCACCCCAATGGGAATGGCATTCATCATCAAGAAACATAACCCTAAAGAATCATATTAAAACAATAATACTTCATCCACCCAGTCAGTATCCATCACCACATATGTTATGACCCTCTATTAATTGTAATTCAAATAGTGTTCCCAACGCTTTTATCCAACCCCATCAAATTTACTTTCCAATCTAGCAGCTTGCTTAGGTAATAGAACCATTTACCCATGACAGTGGACCACTTTTCTCAGGCTAATCTGAAATTTAAGGCCATGAAAAGCGTTTTCAATGCTTCAGTAACTCTGTAAGCACCATTATTGATTGGTGACAAATCCTAACTGATCCACGTAAAAAGGTTTAATTGTTGATAATTATGCTGAAATATGACTCCTTACAAACATTGTTTACAATGATTCCCAATGGGCTTAATTATCTAATTAAGAACAAATCCTAAAAAAATATTAACTTGATTTCTCATATGAGAAAGTTCCCACCAATAGTTATTGAACATCGATATCTCCAACGTTATCTAAGGTTGCTTATCAGTTAAGTGAACCAAAGTGGGATAAAATAGATATCTTTAATAATAATCTATCACAGCTGATATAATATTGCATTTCAAAAAAACTGACACAAGCCCTGTTAGTTATTTGGGTAGGTGTAAAGCTTCTTTAGTTTTCATTAAGATTCTTGTATTGCAGCTGCATTTGATTGTGAATGGGTCAGTACTGCATATACATTAGTGGCAGTCATTTATGAAATTAACTGAAGAGCTTCCAGATTCATTGCAGAAGTGTTTTTTAGTCTGTACAGGACTGGTGTGGTCTGGCCAGTGGAGATTATGATTTTTTTTGTACCCTTTTGGGGATTTTTCCAGGTCATTAATGGTCAGCTGCACCATGTATATTCTCTGTCTTTCAAGGAAGTTCATCGTTTTAGTGGCCCTTTTGGTGGCAATAGTGGCAATTTTCAATATGAATGAATATCTGAATGTCATTATAGTTTCCAGTTCAGGGGTCAAAAGCAGTTCATGTGTTACTCTGTGGAAGATCTGGGCGCGCATATGACTTGAAAGGCTTTCATTCAGCCTGTGGGGTCCAGAAACTAGTGGTGAGCTTCTGAAAGTTTTTATTTTACCTTATGCCATATCTTTTTGCAGGACAGTAGCCATCTCATTTAGAGTTCTTGGTATAGCTTCAAAGCTGATATTATTGTTATGCCTGGTGTTGAGAATTTTTCATTCCGAATACTAGATGACTCCATTAGTGTTCCAGGCCAAAAAGTATGAAGACTGCTGGCCCTTGCTTTTTCACAATCATTGGCAACCTTTCCCTATAAAATCGCAGGGAAAACCCACCAACCCATCAGACAACAATTTTCCCTTCTGGGGCTTGACCACTCATTATGGCTCAGAGGTCCTTTTTGGAACTTGTCCAACAATTGTGGTTCAGTGGCCTCTATTGACTCCCTCAGGGTTTCTCCCCTTTAATCTTTCCAGTTCATCATTGTGGCTTCTAGTTGCTTAAATTTCCATGGGATTTCCATCTAGTTCAAGGTTGGGAGTTGGTTGCACCAACCACTCCAAGTGTTTTAACTCAGAACATAACAACTGGGGGATCTTGAGTCCCACTTCTACAAGCTAAGCTAACTACTGTTAACTAAAAACTTAATAAAGATGGGAAGACAGAAGATGTTTTTAATAAGAGGGAGATCAAACTATTTATAGGCATTTTTTGCCTGTCACATCATTGGCATTTATTGCCAGCATCATCAGTACTCACTGGTGATTATCCCTGCTTAGTATTTGTCAGCACTCTCACTGGCAATACTTGTCATCCTCAAACGTCTATGATTATATTGATCCTTGATTCATCATAATCAGAATTAATTAAATATATTGACATCCTCAGCATAAATCGCCAGTGTCAAACTAAACCTTAAATACTGTCAGGGATTCTGCCCAATATTCTCAAAAAGTTGAAATACAATTCGACTTTAATAATTGATATTAAATGGTTTGGCATCCTTGGCATAAGATGACTGACCTCCGAGATTTGACTTTCTGCAAGAAATCCCACAATCATTTTCACATGGAGTTGGCATGGGGATAAAAGCCTGCCAAGCTTAAATGATTAGCGATAGTTAATTTGACATCCTCAACATAATTCGCTGGTTTCAAAATTAACTGAAAACTCTATTGGGATAATCTCTCAATACTTTTTGATGTTGAATATAAGCAATTAGTCATCTTAATTGATATTATTAATTATCTCAACATCATCAGCCTCAGTTGCCGGTGTTGAGACCAACCAATTTCCTATCAAGGATGATGCCCAATACTTTCTTGATCCTGCAGATCAGGACAGCTCAACCCAACCAAATGGGGAGCACGAATTGGGGTATTATCATTAATCAAAATTAGCAAACTAATTTGCAATCATCCTTGATTAATTATTACAATAATTTTGTTAATGTTTGAGGAATACACCTGGTTTCAAACCCAGCACCTGGTTAGCTTCTAGCTTCTGATAAAATTATGGCCTCTATTAGCACACAAGCCTCCTGAATGAAGCATACAGAAAATTTAGTGATTTTTGCTGAGAAGGAACCCAATGGTGAGGAAGTCATCCTTACATTAGGTCATATTCTCAGTCCCCACAAAGATGGTCATCACAATTTTTACCCTCCTGATGAATAAATGAGTATTTCTCCAGGTAACTGATAATTAATTGGCGCTCTTGACATCAAGGGTGGTGATTAATAGCTTAGCCTTGCACTGGTCTAAAGTTCCTTCTATGGCAAGTTAATTTTTTGAAAACCTTTGCATATTTTTATCCTGGTTAAAAAGTAATCTTGTTGGAGTGAAAGAAAGTATTTTACAGAGCCAAGAGATAATAGCATGGTTGGGGCACCCCAATCATAGGAGGTCAAGTTGTGGTAAGTGTAATGAATGGGATTAGTCCATTTGTTGCATTTTGACTTGGGTTTGGACTTTCCATATCCTGAGTTGATTCAACTTAAAGGATTTTGGTGTATGTCAGGTTTGGGGCTAGATTGTTCCTCACCTGAAATATTAATTAGGCTCTTTCAAGCCTAGTTAATGGTTTGGGTGAGGCCCTGGAAGGGCAACCTTTAAGGTTGAGCCTGCACAATTCCAAACTTCATATAAAATCTCTCTTGATTCCCACCCTTGTGTGGGTTTCTATGGTGGCCTCAGGGCCACCTGTCAGAATTCTCACTTTATTGGGGGAAGCCCTGCTTGGGGTTGTGACCTGCCTACAGGTGGATGCCAGATTGGGCTATCCGTTAACTTGGGTTGAGCCTGATCCAAAGTATTGGGGATCAGCCCCAATAAAGTATAAAATTAATAATCAACACCAGCAAATATTTCCAAGGATGTCAAACAAATTATTGGGTCACAGCAGAATCCCATTTCAGCGCTTGCACCCCAATCAGTTACCCTTTTGGGATCACTGGCTAATTATGCCAAGAATGTTCCCACTCCCCATGTATTAATTATAAATTAGGACCTCTGTATGAAAAAATGACGGTTTCTAAAAAAATTAATATATAGAAATTCAATAAACAGAAACATGTTTCTTATTATTACTCATAGGTTAGGAAAGGCACTGAATTAGGTAAAAAACCATGTATAGGCCTCTATACTATTAAAATGACTTTTTTAGTAATAATTAAAGGAAAACTATAAGCATTTATGTAAAAGAAAATTACCATATTTATTTAATAAAAATTATTTAGTATATAGTATTTATTTAATTATAAATTTTTATTTTAAAAAGTAAGGACTTATGCATTAAATGAGTAATACTGTATTTTATTGATTCATCATAAAATATTTTTAGATGTTTTTCTGAACCAAATTTGATGAAAATTCCTCATAAAAGTGTTTACATTTGTTGAGCAACCAAAAAATATCATCAGGCACATATTCTTCCAATTAGAGACCTCAACAGATTGTATCTTACACTGCCACCATTTCTTTCTTAAAAGGTTTAGGAACTTCAATTTCTTCTTCCTCATTGTCTTCAACAAAATTTTCAGTATCTTTTAATGAACTTAGAATGTTATTGTCTGTAGGATATTCTGCAACAATAATTTCTTTGTCAACGCTTACTAATTCATTGAGTGATTTGTCTTGATCTATTGCGCCAGTTGACTTTAACTGGTTTCAACAATCCTAAAGTTGTGCAGTGCAGTAACTTCTTCCACAACAGTATTTTCATAAAACCAGATTTTATTAAACAATTCTGTATTGTTGATTCTGCTACATAATTTTGCCATACCTTTGCTACCTCTGATATACACAGTTTGAGATTAATTGCATCATCAATAGGTTCATTGTTTTTCAATGCAAATGTGAGCCTCTTGAGAAATCTGTTTTTGTTAAAGCAGTTTGAGATTTTTTATTAATCCCTGGTCCATAGGTTGTAGTTTGGATGTGTGTTTGGAGGGGGAAGAATTAGCTTACCATTTGTTACCTTTTTTGCCACAAAAGAAGGGTGTACCAGACAATTGTCAACAAAAAGAACCACTTTTCTTTTTTATCTTACCATTTTTTGTAAAAGTTTAATATTTATTTCTAAAAAATCTCACATGACATACATGACTTTTTGTTGTATATAAAGTTAGTTTCTAAAGACTTCACTCCTTTAAACATCTTGGTTGCTTTTTCCAATAATCAACAGTTTATTTTTCTTTTTTGGGCATATTATCACACATGACAACAGTTATTCATTCTTTACTAGTTTACCTCCAAAGCATTTATTGTGTTTAAAGGTTAGGGTCTTATTTGGTAAATTTTCTAAAAAAGTCTGGTTTCATCTATGTTAAAAACATCATCTGGTTCATACTCTTACAAAATTAACCTTAAAACTGTAGTTTTTCACTGGTTACAGTCTGCTATAGATACACTTCTACTTTCTCTCAAAATAACTTTTCTTTTAAATGCTGTTACACTTCTTATACTTGTCCAACCATCCAGAACTTACTTGAAACTTTTTGTGCCCCAACACTTTAGCATACTTTATGACTTTTTCCTTTATAAGAGGTCCTGAGATAGGCATGTTTTTATCTCACACCATTGTCCTCCATTTAAGAACTGCTCCATTCACATCATCATATTTACACGTTTTAGACCATTTTCTACCTGATCCTACATTTTCATGAGTTTTTAAAACAGATTCTTGATTCTTTACTATGGTTGACACTGTACTCAGAGGAATCAAAAACTTTATCACAACGTATTTTTGAATTCCATTAACCACACCTTTTAATAATATCACTTTTTCTGCAACATTCAAAGAGTATGACATTATAATAAAAAATAAACTCAAAACAAAAATAAAGACTTACTGAAACAGAGTTAACCTTACTACTTAATAACACACAACACTACCAAATGATGAGATACTGTAATGTGTGGAAATGATTATTATAGAATGAGGTAGTGAGGAACACACACAGTGTCACACGATCAACTGACTAATACAGACCGTTCTATTTATATTTAGCCAATGTAAAACCACAAATAATTTTCTCCTCATTTCTAAAGTTACAAAGTTTATTATATATAATGTTTAAAATATGAAACTTATTTATCTTAAAATTAACAGGACTTACTAAAATTGATAAATGGAGATTTTTATATAAAGAAGTTTGATATACAAAGGTCCTACTGTATATATATATATCATTAAAGCGCTATGGAGTTAATTCATAACATTAATATACTTTGAGCTCAGCAGTGGAGCTTAAATTGCATCTAATTCTATTAGTTAAATATTTCTAAAGTTTTTAAATATATATTGCAGATCTAATTAAAATTATTTAGCTTCAAATTGTCTAAGTGAATGCTGATGTATTGGAGAAATAGAAAATCTATGTTGTCTAAATTATAATAATGCTCTGGATACTTCTGATTAGCTGTTATCACATCAAGGTGAGGGGTAGAAAAGCTATATATAATGACTCAAAATTTCTCTAATATAAATTTCTATAGATCCGATTGTCATCAGTTTAGACTTCAGATTATCATAGATTCAACTACTGAAGTGTGCATAGTTAAATTATTTAAAAATGATATAAATGAACAATTAGAGTAAGTGTCCTTAAAAAAAGTTAAAAATAGGATGTCATATTTTATTTCTCTCAGCCAAAATTACCCATAATGACACCACAAGCTAAAAGGGTTGTCTATAGAAAAAGTTTTTCAACAAACTATCTAGTCCAGGGTGTTGAAGGACTAGCCCCAGATGTTATAATATGTATGTTTTGGCATTGCAAACCAATTCTTCAAATCAAGATAACAAATAGCAAGGCAGTCTATGGAGTTCCTGGACTATCAAAATGCTGCATGTGGAGGCTTACCAGGAGTTATCCTCTTTTTCCACTGATTTTGATTCCCCATTTCCCTTTAAATTGATGTGATATCATCCCCATATTAGTTTACTTTAGATAATAAAGAATTTAAAGGAACTTTATTTTGAGTGTTTATCCTATGGCAGGCCTTACTCCATAGTGTATATAGTTTTAGTTTAAATATATATTAAAGTATTTGCATAAAAATTATATATTAATAATATACTACAGTAAAAAATAATTTTTAATAGCATATAAAACAAACTACTAAGAAGTGTTACTTTATTTAATCTATTTTATAAGTAAGAATATCAAAAAACTATAATTTGATTAGCTTATAATTAGACAAGAATAAAAACTTATATATTCATGATCTTTGCAAAAATATTTTAAAAGTGTAAATAAAAATGTGAGGTATGGAAGTATATGGATTTATAAATATACTTACCTATGAGATCATGTTAACATATGCTTATATTATTAGCTTTAAAAGTAATAAAGTATAATTTTGAACCCATATAATTAAAATAGGTATAATAATGTGATAATATTATATGAATTTATAACTGATGTAAATGTCAAAACAACTTTTATTTATAGAAGAAAAATATAAGGCAGATTAACCTTAGATAAATATACCATGTCAAGAGCCCAGTATTTAGATATTTGCTAGGGTTATAGCCATACCAGGTGATAACAAAAATTACCCTGATAGGCTAACCACCTTTTAAACAAATTATCTAATAATATAGAAATGATTGCTATTATAATATAAGTTTAATCTTCTACTTCTGATATAAAATTATGGCTTAACTGTCCTATGTTTAAATTGTATCTCATAATCATATAAACTTAAGAATCTCATTATTGATAATATTACTATAGAAAAGGTAGAGAGATTTCTTACATTATATACTTTATTCACTATAGACAGTTGTATAAAAATTGGTGTAAAATTATTTATTATGTATAAAGACAAACTAAATGACCTACTTTATGTTTGTATCTAGTAAAAAATATTACAAGGTAAGAGAAGCTGAAAACTTACTCTAGTAAAGCATATGGTAAGATGTTAAGGCATTATTCTTAATATTAGTGGGCCCCTGTCATGAAAACGGCAGAAGAAGTTTAGACTGGCCTGCCAGTTGGAATGCGTAAGCACCCAAAAAGCAAGCCAGAATGCCAGAGGCATTGCCACACATACAACGTTGTATGGAGCTGGACATTGGGAAATGATAAACTGTTGGTGTAGGGAAATAATGAACATCAACCTGAGAATGAACCATATAGAGACATCCCCAGACACTGGAGGTCTTGCTGCAGGGGGTGGTACCACAAGTATAGTTTCTACAAGGTCACCAACAGGTGGGTTTAATTCAAATGTGGAGATAAGGGGGCGGATACTTGCTTAGAGATGGTGGATGCAAGGCTATGAGATCCCAGTATATTGTTGTTAAAAGCTTGTAATAACATGGTTGAATTGCCAGAAGTATCTAGCTCACTGAATCCAGTTGATGATAGTAGGGGCTATAGTGACCATCAGTACTGGTAAAGCCCATCTAGTATAAAGACTGATGGGCCACCAGAGAAAAGCCATTGGGAATGTGGCCAGAAGGGTATCAAAAAAATCAAAATTGATGGTTTTTGGAGTTAAATTTTATTTAGAGGAAAGTGAAGAAAATCAACCAACAATTTCCTCAGTGCAATGCAACTGATTAAATAGTGGTTGATTGATGTGGGGACAAGCCAGGATAGAGATTCTCAGTTTTTACCTAACTGGCGAATTATTAGGGAAATGAGGGCAAATAAGATCACTGGGAACTGACATTGAAGAATTTGGAAGCAGGCTGAGTTGCTGTCAGTTTGACCTCAAATGCCCAAACCAAGGCTTGACTGCGTTTCCAGCAGTTGGCATGACATCATCTGGCCTGACAAGCAATAGGAATCCCCTAGGGCCACCCCACGTAGGGGCAGTCCCAATTGGTTGGGAATGGGTTTGGGATGCCCAACCTGCCTATTCCCAGTCTCTGGGCCATTCGTTTAGTCAAAAGCACTGCATTGGCTGCAACGCCCAATTTGCCAAAAGGGAGCTTTGAACTATCATTGATTGTTTCCAATGCTACTATCTGCATGTCAGGGATCATCGGCAATTTTGAGAGGTGGTTAATTTAACAATCATGGTGTTGGCCAAATCAAAACTGATGTTGATTACAGCCAATGAATCAAGCTGCGTCCCTTTTTGACTATATTTTAATCTGATCATCAGCTTGTTTCCACTTGTTCTTGGACTGATCAACTTCATTTCAGCGATCTTGATATAAATTTCCCTGATTAGATATACTAGTTCTGCTGAGGTGATTGTGGGCACCAGGGGAGGGATCTGAAGAGGGAGGGCTGTTACCCAGCGCTTGTCTACCATGTGGGCAAGGTCGCCCTGGGTAACGAGGGGTACAGCCACCCTATTTGGTACCTTCTTTCTTGGAAACGGTAAGAGGGCCCAATCAACACACAGGGGACGTTCCCCTGGACTTACATTATCCTTTCCTTTTTCCAAAGGAAGGGTACCACCGCTGGGAAACCGCACAAGGGCCACATCCTTGTGCACCTTGGGTAACTTGATCACCATTACAGTCACGATTTTTTTGGGGGGGGAGCATTGGGGTTGAATTCATGAAATGCTTCGCCCAGTTCCATGCAGTTGATGCAATCGCGAGCCTTAACTCAACTGTTCTTGTAAGCTGGATACCCTTTCCAAGCCACAAGATATTGAATGGACCGATGGGACTTGTGGGATGCTAGGATATTTTCCACTTTGGCCTCTTCCACATCTTCAATAATGATTGGCTCCAGATCCATGGTAACTGTGCCCTTAAAGGGTGACAACTGGGAAACGTGGAAGACAGGGTGCTGTTTCCAGTGAGCTGGGACTTTTAACTGGAACGCACCATTGCCCAAGACTTCCTCTACCAAATGGGGGCCTGAACACTTACATGCAAACTTACGGGAGGGCACTTGCATTCTTAAATGATGCGTATCAAGCATAACATAGGAGCCCACTGTTATATCATGACCTGGGAGTCGCTTACAATCTGAGAACCACTTGTAGTCTTCAATGGCTTTGGAGATGCGTTTTTGCACTAAGTTTTTGTAGACCTAATATGTTCAGCATGATCCGCGGCAGCTTGGACCTTGGGCCGCAAGTAGGGTCTGACCAAAAAGGAAGGATTATAACCCAACATCGCTTTGTAGGGAGAAAATCCCATGTAAGCATGAGTCCCATTGATATAAGCAAATTGAGTGAGGGGAAGATCGTTAGCCCAGGTGTCCTGTGTGGCTGCAGCATAGCAATGCAGGTACTGTTCTAGGACTTGGTTAACTCGCTCAGTCTGTCCATCAAACTGGGGATGATACGCTGTGGAGCAACATGGGGAGATTTTTAAAATAGATAAGAGTTCACTCCAGAACTGCACCGTGAACTGTGAGCCATGGTCACTGATGATCTCCTGTGGGAGGCCAAACATCAAGAACATATGGCGCACAAAGAGGCGAGTGGTTTCCTCCAACGTAATTGCATAATTACAAGGAATAAAAAGGGAGAACTTAGTAAAATGATCCATCACCACCATCACCGCTGTAAACCTGTTAGAGCAGGGAAGTTCAATAATAAAATCCACAGACATCGATGTTCAGGGACCCTCCGCCTGTTGTAAGGGGTGTAGAAGCTCATTTCTACCAGATCAATCCAACTTAGCCCAAGCATAAGTAACGCTCTGGTGATCCAGGCCAGAACTTCCTTAGTTAAACCCGCCCAATAGTAGGTCCGCTTGATCAAGTCAATGCATTTCTTATTTCCCAGATGTCTGACCATGGGGGATCATGATGCGCATGAAATAACTCAGTTCTAAAGGGAGGGGGAACCCAAATTTGTGACCAAAAATAAATGAGGCCATCCACCAAGGAGTAGAGAGTGTGTTTATGGTTTTTGGAGGGACAATTGCTCAAATAACTCCACACCCTCAGGACAGGCCATTTGACTGGCTAAGACCTGAGCAACTAGCAGGGCGTTGGGAGCAAGAGCGATGGAAGAAACAACATGGGGAACAATTGACAAGATTTGAGTGGCAGGAATCTTGGTAACGAGGTCCACTTCCTCTAGTCCAAGGGACAGTGGGTGGGGCTGCAGCTGAGAAAATCAGAAGTACGTTAAGCACACCTCCTATAAGTTTTTATTTGAAATTGAAACTGCACAAGTCCTGATAAATTTGTGCTTGCCAATGCGCCAATTTTTGGGGTTTACAGAAATACAAGAGAGCCTGGTAACCATGCTAACAGTTAACTCATGTTGAGCACCCTGTAACAGATACCTCCAATGAGTTAATGCCCATGCTACGGCTGCCAACTCCTTGTCATAGATGGCCCAAGGCTGCTCTGTAGAGGTAAATTTCTGGGAAAAATAGGTGACTGGATGTTCCAAGCCATTGTGCTCTTGAAGTAACACTGCTTCACTGCCACTGAGGAGGCATCACATGTAACAATATACGGCTTGCCAATATCTGCATGTTTCAGGACAGGAGGGTATAAAAACACCTCTTTAATTGATTCAAATGCCTACTGTCATTCAGCCATCCAGCAAAATGGTACATTCTTGCCTGTGAGGGGGTGGAGTGGGGCGGCTAACTGGGAAAGATCCGGGGAAAATTTTTAAGAAAATAATGGTTCCCAAGAAACTCCATAATTGTTTCTGGGTTGTCAGGGTTGGCCATTCTCAGATAGCGTCCAACTTATTGGGAGGAATCTCTTAGCCATCTTTAAGGACAAGGTTCCCAATAAAAGTAACTTCCTCCTTATAAAACTCACATTTGGAAGGCTTAATAAACAAGCCTTCTTTGTGCAAAGCAGCCATGACTTCTTCCAAGTCAATAGCGTGTTGTTCATGAGTTGGTGAGTGAATCAGAATGTCATCGAAATGGGTGACTTTGCAAGTAAACCAGAGGTCATCCAGTACACTGTCAATCATTTGTTGAAACATAGCGGGGGCATTCTTCAGCCCAAAGGGCATTACGTGGAACTAAAAAAAGCCTCACTTCATTCAGATAGCTGTTAACCATTATTGTCCTTCCATTACTCAAATCTGTTGAAGGCATTAATGAGTTCCAGCTTAGAGAACACATGAGATTTGGCGATTGCCTGGCTGATCATCTGCTCCAGGGGCAGGAGGTAGGGATTGTGAATGTTACTTTGCTTAAATGTCCATAATCTACACAAGGATGGAGGGAACCATCAGCTTTTTAGCGAAGACAATGGGAGATGTGATTGGCAATGTCTCCTTAAACAAATACCCTTTTTAGCATATCATCCAACCAAGTGTTAAGCATAACTCTTCTTCCACTGTATGAGGATACAATGGAAAGTTGATTTTCACCAACTGCATTGTTGTATGAAATCCCAGGTCAAATTTGTATGAGTAAAATGATGATCCACCTTTTCAGAATTGAAGAAGCTTTAATAGCACATCAAAACTTTTGGGAAAATCAGACGGAAGGCTGGCAGGCGAAACTAGGGATATAATAGAACTGTGACCTTAAGTTTTCTTAAAGAGTGTTGACTAAGGGGAATTCGCCCTCTAGTTAATCATTAATGAACAACAATATGTTAGACTTTAGGTGGATCCTGACATGTTGTTGGCGCCACCATCCAACCCTTAAGATCACCAGAAACACCAAGTTTGGCATAGAGGAAAACTGATCACAGAAGCTAAAATGGTGTACCAAAAAAGGTACTGGCTGGCGGACAATATATGATGTCTGGGAGTCTGAAGAAGCCACCATCACTGATGGACCCATGTCCATGTCCAGTTCCAATTGTTGGGCTAACTTGACGCTCATGAAATTACCCGTGGCTCCAGTATCTAACAGGGCATCAAAGGAGACATGGTGAGATCTGATACTAATCTTCATAGGTAATAAGAAATAAGCAAAGTTTTGTATATTGGTAGATTCGGGCATTTCTGTTGCAACTGAAAAAATGGCAGGCAAATTGAGGTGAAGGTTGGGGGCTTTTTATGTAGTAAAGTTGGGAAGTACAAGGGCTTGAAAACCGGCTTCCTCCATCTGGGCTTTTAATGATTCATTTATAGGTAAACCAGGATCAGCCAACTCCAATGCAAGAGTGGTTATGGGCTTGGAAGCTGAAACTATCACTGTTTTGATGGCAAAAACTGTGTCCGCGTCGTTGTTGGGTAATCCTATCATAAAATTTCCCCACTGATAGTGAAAGGTATGGCAAGGGGAGGCATTGATAGTAGTCGTAGCAGTACATATTTGATCTACCATTCCTTTTGAGGTGGACCAAACCTCATGGTGAGCCGAAACCAAATCCAAGCCTGATCTAAAGATTGCCTGAAGCATATCATTAGAGAGGTCCAGTGTGGGAACCTGTTCATGGAAGGTAGAGATCAAAGAAGCCAAGCTAGGGGCTTTAGCCATAGGAGCAATCTGAATAAATGGTCTGAGTGTGACACTGGGGGTTTCAAGGCAGCCAATATGATGGCAATCAGCAAAGTGGGATCCCTGTCATAGAAATGGCAGAATAAGTTTAGACTGGCCTGCCAGTCAGGATGCGTAAGCACCCAAAAAGCAAGCCAGAATGCCAGAAGCATTGCCAACTGAATGACCTGGTATGGAGCTGGGCAGTGGGAAATGACTAAGTGTTGGTGCAGCAACATGATGAGTATGATCCCGATGATGAACCACACTGAACACACTCCCAACCCAGGGGGTCTTGCTGCAGGGGGTGGGATCACTGAGATAGTCTCAATAAAATCTTCAGCATATGATGCCTTCTCTACCGGGGTGGTAGGGAGATGGATTCTCTCTTGCAATTGGTGGACATATGGCCACAAGATACCTGAGTATTGCTGTCAGAAGTTAGTGATCATGGGGTTGTAAAGCCAAAAATATCAAACTCGCTGAACCCAATTGATGACGGAGGGGCCCATAGTGACCAAGAGTACTGGTAGAGCCCATCCAGTGTATGGACTGATGGGCCACCAGGGAAATGCCATCAGGGATGCAGTCAGAAGAAAAATGAAATTTTTAGGTTTTTTGGTAAATTTTTATTTAAAGGAAAAATAAGAAAATTGACCAAAAACTTTTCTCAGTGCTATGCAACTGATTAAATAGTGGTCAATTGGGATAGTGACAAGATGGGATTGGGTCCCACAATTTTGACCTAACCGGTGAATTGTTTGGGAATGGGCGGGTTTATTCCTTGAGAACCAACATTGCAAAATTTGGTGGTGGGCCAAGTCTCTGTCAGTTTGACCTCAAACATCTGAACCAGGGCTTGGCTATGTTTCCGATGGTTGGCATGATGGCGTTTGGTCCAACAAGTGACAGGAATCCCCCAAGGCCACCCCACATAGAGATGGGTTCAATTGGTTGGAAACAGGTTTGGGATGCCCAACCTGCCCGCGCTCAGTCGCTGAACCATCTGTTCATTCAATGGGAGCACACTGGCCACAACACCCAAATTCCAACAGAGGGCTTCAAACCCTCATCGATGGCACCCAATGTTAGTTCTATCAGCTTATTGATCAAATTGGAGCCATCAGGCAATTTGACTGATACCTCAGTCTTCATGCCTTTCCAGCCATTTGAGATTCAGCCATCGGCCAGATTGCCACTCAAAATAGATCTAACTGATTTCAATTAGGAAATCTTGGTGCAGATTTTGCTAATTCCCCACAACAGTTCTGCCGATGTGAGTGTGGGTACTGGGGGTGGGATCCAAAGTGGGAGAGCTGTTA
>JAKSZP010011279.1:0-33000 GCA_022478985.1 Massospora cicadina | reverse complement strand
TGGCATGTATGGTAAGTCGTTCTGATTGAGACAATAGGTAATCAGAATGGGTTTCCAGTCTTTGACAGCGATTATTCATGTTTTGTACTCATTCATGTGTGATAGTCCATGGTGATCAAGAACTTCTGCAGCTATCTTCAGGACTCTTCACTTAGAAGCTCCTCAAGTATTTAATCTCCCATGAGCTTCATTTTCAAGTCCCATATTGTCTGCAATTGCCTTTCATACTTCAGCAAAGCTGGAGTTTAGTTTGTCCAGTAGGTCATTTTGGGAATATTGTTCCTCCCCTTGCACATGTTAGATTTCCATACTTTCCAGATTTTGTCTAGCAATGATTCGCTGGGTATGCTTAATTGAGGGTTGAGAAAAGTTAACCAGGAATTCTTTAGTTGCTTGACTGTCTGTGAGACGTTTGGCAAGAGATGCCATGGTTGCATTTCAGTACTTCTTATACACAGTGCATTCAAAAAGTTCTGGGACTAACTTTTTAAAGACACAACTTTACAAATATATAGACTTTCTTTTATAATAATTTAAACGTACAACCTTTCCCTCTCTATACATATTTATATTGCTAAAACAATTGTTAAAAGGTATGCACATAGTTCCTATTTTGTATAACCATGTTTAAACCAGCTGTCACATTCTTCTGAATTGTCTCTACTTTATCAAAAGGATGAACCTTCAGTGCCACCTTCAGATTATAATTATCCACCCTATTCACCAGATTTGGCTCTGTCTGACTTCTTTCTGTTCTCTAATCTGAAGGTGGCACTAAAGGTTCATCCTTTTGATAAAGTAGAGACAAAACAGAAGAATGTGACAGCTGGTTTAATCATGGTTATACAAAATAGAAACTATGTGCATACCTTTTAACAATTGCTTTAGCAATATAAATATGTATAGAGAGGGAAAGGTTGTATGTTAAATTATGATAAAAGAAAGTTTATTTATTTGTAAAGTTGTGTCTTTAAAACGTTAAACCCAGAACTTTTTGAATGCACTGTGTATATCTCCATCTTGAGTGCCTGATCCTTAAGGTAGTAAAATAGGTCAAAGGAGGGATCAATTTGTGAAGTACCAATCCTTAAATACTGATATAGGGTTTCTAGCATAGCTTTTACACTTGAGGATGTAAGATCAATCGGGCTGGTTGTATCTGTATGAGCTCCCCCACTGTGCTAAGATCCAGGGAGTAAAAGGTACCCACTTCAGAGCCTTGGCGGCTGGTATTAAAATAATCTGATATTTCCTTGTCTCTAGTTTCCATCTTGTTGTCACTTTCTCGTCTGGCTGAATCTGCCAGAAATTGGTTATGGGAATCCATCTTGGAGAGTGTCACCAGTTTTGAGTGAGCACCAGTTGTGAAGTTCCGAGGTTAGCTTGCTTGATACTTAGGTTTCTGTACACTTAATTGGGAAGATGTTTGGTCAATAAATCCTCGATTTTGCTAGTGGCTTATGGTACTATGACCATTTTGAAACTCACTAGGATTATTGAAATAACCCTGAATCTTCTGGTTGATTTTGGGCTCAATATCTCCTTCATAATTGGGTCCAACTTCTGAGGTAGGGATAGATACAAGCTGTGGATTTGGTCTTCCAGCTTTTTTAACACTTTTTTTAAAGAAAGTTCAGGTGAGAAAACTGGGAAAGAGATGAAATAAAATTTCTTTTATTAGAAGGTACTTATTTGATAATTAGCCATTAGGCCAGGCGCCGGTATTTATACCTCTAGAGCATCTTTTTTTAGTACTAGATGGTCCCCCTCTAGAGCATCTTCTAGCCACATTCAAGCATTCAATTTCAACAGATTATACCACCTCAGTTCAGCCCTTGAGCTGATACACTGAGACCTTTTCTTAGGTTTATTGGTGGCAAAATACTCTCAAAATCAGGAGGATTTCAATTACAAAAATTGTGATAAAAACATGATAAATTGTCCTAGGATCTTCATGATTTGAGTTTCGTCATACTGCTGACAAAATGCACCTATTGTGAAATCCTTGCATTAATTAAAGTAAATGTCATACCCTAATTGAGACATTGGCAGGCCTCTCTCTCAATAGCACTAGGTACTCCCTTTCAGGCAGTCCATGTGCAAGTGCTATCATGCAGATTACGCGGATTGACATACAAATTTCGCCCTTGGGTGGGAAATTGATGACAGTCTTTGTTCTTCTGATGGTCCATGGGATTTTTAAACGTTAACTAAGTGGTCCCAAAAATTTTGTATACTAGTTGTTAGACATTGTTTTCAATAATAGGGGCCAATTGCCAAGATTTGATGCAGAGATAATTGGCCATAATGTGCAAGCGTATTTGACCCAAGTTATTTGATAAAATACTTGATAGCTGATGTTGAGATATCTTGCCTGAGCCATGTAGTTGCAATAGGCTTTGTGGTGAGTATTTGGGTATTATCTCAAGCATTGGGAGGATAATCAGCCCAATCCAATGGTTGTCAAATGGTTTATTTTCGTTTCAACCACCATAATCTGACAACTAGATGATAATCTCCTATTGCTTATATGCCTGAAGGAACTTTTCATGGACTTAGTTGATAATCTGACCACCTGTGGGTTCCTTAATGGTGTAGGCATCAATACCAGTCTTCTCTATTATCTCAAATTGTCCATTTCAAATGTTACAAGCTTGTTCTTCCTTTTAAATTCATGTTGGGCATAAACAAGGCATGATCTCCTACAGCAAATTATAGGAGTCTGATAAGTCTACTTTGGTCAGCTGCCTGATCACGAATCTTCTTAGCTAAACTAGTGGAATAGGCTTCAATTTGTAGTTTTATCTGCATGTCCATTAAGTTAATCAGATATTGCTGCGATTCTACTCTGCCATTATTCTTCACACAGGTTTAAAACAAAGCGGCAAAAGCCAGATGTCTACCATAAAGCAATTGGAAAGGACTCTTTCCTGTCAACGAGTGGCAGCTGATCTTATAAACAAAGATGGCAGTGGATAGAAGGATAATCCACTTAGAGGAGAATCCTTTACAAGCATGTAGAGAATGTTTACCAATGTGTTGTTAACCTTCTCCACCATTCCATTAGATTCAGGGTGGTAATGTATAGTCAAGACCACACGGATTGCCAACAGTTCTTTCAACTTGGGCAGAACATGCTACGTGATATTATTTTATTATCCATGATAATAAATTGCGGACAGCCACGTCACTGTATGAAACACTTCATGATAAACTTGGAGGTTGTGAAAGCTTTATAATCATTGATCGCTCTTGCTTCCATCCATCTTGTCAAGTGATCAATGGCTACTAAAATATATTTTAGAGCGGTTCTCACCAGTTGTTAGAGGCCCCACCACATCAAGGGAAACAGTATGCCATGCAAAACGAGGCTTAATCAGCTGGTAGGTGGTCTTCTTGTGGAAAGGTTTCTCCACTTGGCACTAGTGACAACAAGCAACTGTCTCAAGCATGTATTAAACATGCACTCCCAATAGTAGCAGGGTTGCAAGATCTCCATTTAATGCAACCTCCATGACCTACCGCCTTATGGGAATCCACAATATTTACTGGCCTAGAGGAGGGTTTCAAGAAACTCAGCGTCACTTCTTCAATCTTTTAATATAGTTCTAATTGCACAAGAAGTTATTTCATCTGGGCCAATTTAGCACCTTGATCACATGTGGCAGTTCATTGTGATATTTTTACCACGACCATCTTCTCATACATGATGTTGGCTAAATCTGCCATAATGGTGACCGTTGGTAAACATTAGAGACAGTCTGCTTCTGATGTTTCACCCCCAGCTGGATTACTATCTCAAAGTCATACTATTGGAGCTTCAATGCCCATTGCACGAGCCATCCTTCAAATTACCAAAGATTCTGCAGCCAACGCAAGGATGCAAGATCCGTTACCACTTGAAATTTCACCCCGTGGAGGTATACCCAGAACTATTTAATGCGTATATCAACGCTAAGCACTTCCATTAAGTCACAATGTAATTACGTTTGTGAAAGTTTAAACTTCAGCTACAAAACGTGACAATGTACCTACGCTTTTATCATCTTCTGTGATAATACTGCCATTACAGCGTAAAGTTATGCGTCCATTGCACTATGAATTCCTTTTTGAATTAGGGTATTGCAAAACTGGCGCACTCGCCAAAGTGGTCCTCAAGGCATCAAAAGCGGTTTGGCATCGTTCAGTTTAGTCAAAGGTGTCATTCTTCTTCAATAACTCAATGAGCGGTGCCCCAATACAACTAAAGTTAGGAATTAACTTCCAATAGTAATTTTCCATCCCCAAAAACACTTTGATATCTTGATTATTTCCTGGATGATTCAACTTATATATAGCTTCCACCTTTGCTGGCTGAGTTTTAAGCCCTTTTGAGTCTACCAAAAACCCAAGGTAATCCAATTGCTCCTTAAAATGACACTTTAGAGGCTTAATCTTGATTTTAGCATCAGCAAGTCAGCGGAACTCTTTTTCCAAGTGGTCCAGATGCTCTGTGACAGTCCGAGAGAACACATTGATATTGTTGAGGTAGACTAGAACACAGGACAGCTTCAAGTCACCCAAGGTCATGTCCATAGCCCGCTGGAACATATCTGGGGTGTTACATAACCCTTGGAACATATTTGTAGGTTAGAAAAACCCTTTTGAGGCGATTATAGCTCATTTCTCCCATCCTGCCACTAGCAATTAAATCTGCCAGTACCCCAATATCAAATCCATGGCAGAAATTTAGTCAGCCCCTCCCATTCAATTTAAAGCTCAATAATCCGCGAGAGGGTGTAGGAATCTTTTTTCATGATGCTATTAAGCTTCTAGTAGTTGATGACCACCCAGTTGGTGCCATCTTTTTCTTAACTTATAGCTCTGGCGATGCCCATAGACTCTTGGATGGCTCTAACATCCCCTGTTCAATCAAAGGTCTACCTCATCAGAGACAACTTCCTCTGCATCTTTCAAGTGCTGTTTAAGATGTGACCAAATGGGTGATGATTGCTTGTGTCCACCTGATGCATGACCCCCACGCACATACCAAATTGTGGTCAGTGGATGCAAAAATTACTCAATATTTTTTAAAAAGGGCCATCATCATATACTTTTGTTCCTTTGACAGTACATTCAGAGTTTCTGCGGAACCACTGTCATTACTCCAAATGAGATTTTTACTGGTAGGCCAAAATTCTCCCAAGACCCAAAATTATGAATACAATGAGCCTCATCAATAGGAGTCAAGTGTAAATAAGCCATCACTTGGTGCCTTTGGACCATCATAGACTCCTTCTGTAGGTTCGATATCAAAACTTTTACTTCCCCATGCTCTTGTAACAGTACCCCAGGAGCCACATGAGGTTTGAGCTGATATTGCAGGTAGGGCCCTATAAACTCCCCATATAATCTTTCTGGGATGCCTATTTTGAGCTCTGTCCATAATATGATATGATGCCCCAAAGGTATACTTATGGCATTTGTAGCTTGTAGAGGAATGCCATTGTACTTGTAATTCTGGTTAGGCGGAGCTCTGGCCCTCTGCTTAATCTGCCAATATCAAACATGAATCTCCCCATCTCTATATGCTAGATTGATCTGACTGGAGTGGATTGGGCCCTTTAGACTCTGCTGGAGGTAAAGTAAATGGGGATCTGTTGTCCCAGGATACTAATTATTTCTTCTGACATATTATCCACTGCCCCAAATCGCCACATGAACGCAGCTCCAATCAACATGTGGTAATTATTATTAGGCAGAACTACAGCTGGTGCGGAAGCCCTGACTGAGCCAAACCTCAGGGTAATGTTCTGTAAGTGCCCTCCAGAACAATGCCCTGTGCCTCCGAGGTCCCATACACTACTTGATGTTTCACATCAGGCTTCAGCGGAAGCTTAGCCACGAGCTTGGTGGATATTATATTGACTGGAGCGCCAGTATCTAAAATAGCTCGGATTTTTGTGTTCAAAACAAAAATATTACAGTAGGTACACTCCAAAAAAGAAGAGCCATTGGTGTTTATTACATTAATATCCAAGAGCAATTTGTTATCAAGGAAAAGTGATAATACCAGTGATGACATGTGGATACTCCAGAGCAATCTTTTCTACTGAATTGCAAAGTTTACCCCCACTAGGAAGGTGACGTCCATTGAGGGTCTAACTTATTTGTGCCATTTCATTCAAGGATTTTCCAGGCATATGGCTTTTGCACATCTTGGCGGAACTCTGAGTCTGTATGGTTATGGTCACTCTCTTGGGTTGAGGCTTAGATATTGTTGGAAAGTTGTTGATATAACAAGTCAACAGGGCAAGTACCAGGACTGGTGTAAAGTAACTCAGGGGAATTGTCAGAGACAAATAAAATTGGATTAGTGGAGGTAAAGCGTCTTATCTATACTCCGCTCAAGCTTTTCCCTGTTTGATCTGGACAGTTAGAACTGCATGAACATGCAGGTTTCTGAGGCATCTAGCCGTATAGTGGCCTTTTGAGAAGTCGATATGACTGGATGATAAGCTATACATTCCAGCGGATCAGAAATTAGAGTTGAGGCGAGCCTCAATATTTAGTAAAAGGTTATATTGATATGAAGCAATTTGATAAAAGTATTAATAGCTCTTCAAATTGAGGGAATTCAAAATCCTTGAGATAAATGAAACCTCCTAAAAAGGAAATGAATAGGAGATTACCAAGCAGAAGGGTGAAATTGACCTAGAATACCAAGATAAGACTTAAGCGGATGTATGAGAGATAGTTTTTTAATAGTCCTCAGATAAGTTCTTCGTTTATTATATCATAATAAAAAGTGTCAATTGGGGAAATTGCTCTATATATTATATCTATCAGTTTTTATTAAGAGTCGGTGAACTGCATTTTGTCTGATTCCGTTGCTCAGTATCTAATACCCCGTACAAGAAGCTCAGCAGATTTAACCCATATTGCTGAAATATTAACATGGCCTCTTTGGCTGCACAAGAAACAACCATTTGTAAATGGCTCCCATCTATGGAACACACCCTAAGGTCCAGGTCAGAAGTTAAATGAGGAATTGTAATTTATCTGGGGACATGCCAGCTGTGCGTAAGGAGGGCAGAAAAGAATCCTCCAACAAATTGAGTGGGCGAGTATTGCCCAAGAATTATAACCAGATCAATGCAGTCCATTCCTGATGAGGATGCAGTGGTGATTGCAGGGGATTTCCAATCCACATTGGGAGCACTAAATATGACAGAGAGTTGGCGTAAATAGTTAACAATTTGTAAAAGCTCCACATCTTCTTGAAGAATGTGGTATAGCATTATACATTTCTCAATATGGCTTACATCCGCCATCATTGCTATGCCCACATCATCGTTAGTTAAGATATTTGCTCCTGGTAGGCTAGTTAAGGTAAGCTGGGGCATCCACATAGCGCAACTGGGTAAAGCCTGTGGAAACATGGGTGAGTAGCTAACACCAGAACCCAGAGAGGCAAGTTGGTCAGGTTCTTTAGTGGCCTGAAAGAAGTGTGGGATGGTAGTGATAACTGTGCTGACCTGTTCTTGCGGGTGTCTACCACTCCCTGAGGGGAGAATATGGGCAGGAAGGGGGGCACAGGTTGGGCAGGATGCCTGTCAAACAGCCTCACTACGAGCTGGGGTTGTGTGGGTGTGGACCCCAGTACAAGGGAGGGGAAATCCTGGTTGGCTGCACTTTGGTGCACCTTCCTACTTTAAATGCCACGGTTTGCTGAGTTGGCCTGAAGCTTGGCTAGCTGACGGTTCAGTCAGCATGAGCTGGCTAGTAGCAAAATGGATCATGCAAGAAAATTAAGGCTGATCCAAAAGGACTCCAAGGCTTCCTGGACAAAAAGGGCCAGAGAGCATAACTCCGCTAAAAAAGCAGGTGGCAAAGGGGAGGGCTTCGGCTTCTCCCCCTTATGGGCCTTAAATCTGGGGTTCATTGGGTCTTGTCCCCCACAAGGGGGATGAGAGGCATATCATCTGTCCTGGCTGGTGCAGACGAGCTGCCCAGTACTTAAACAGGGCGGGCATATGTCAGTTTAGGGGTAGCATGAGCTACTCCTAATCACAGTCAGGCCCACATTTTAAGTGGTTCTTAGATTTGTTCAGCCCTAGTGTGGTGGGGCAGTACCCCAGGCCTTCATCCCGCAATAGTTGCCCAAACTAGGAGACCCTTGGGGATTTTAAAACTCAAAGATATTTGCTCCTACTAACACATGAGCTTCAGCTCTGAACCGCGCCATGAACTCCACCAGGTACTTAGTCTTTTAAAACTTTATCTTTAGAAATCTGGCCTTGCGCTGTGCCATCTTTGCCACACCCCAAACAGATGGAGCACGCTCTTCACTTTTTGATACGTTATAGTATAACTCTTAATGTAACATGTCACCTGGTCACCGCTCTCAACATCCAGAGCAGATAAGAACAGTTTAGCTTTATGCCAATATGATGCTCCTTCCACAGCTAATTCAAACCATTTAAAATATCCATGCATGTTTTCATTTTGACTGAAAGGCAGCAACTTCTCAATCTGTACAAAATCACCCAGCACCATGCTTTAGGCTCAGAGAACAGATAGGATAGGTTTAGATCAGCTGAGGGGAACATCTCCTTGTGGGCAAGAATGGGGTTGCAAGGATGGATATGAATCTACCATAGGTGACTGGGAAGAAGTTGGATTGCAGGGAGGGACTGCTTCGACCCCTGAGGGGTACTCACTGGCAAACCTGTAGTATTCCTCACTAGACTTGCCGCTGACTGCGCCCTTAACTCCCTCACCAGTCTGTCAGCAAAAAGTTCATCTATTATTTGCTCCGCTTTGACCAAGTAGCACTGACACTGCCCATATCTCACCCCTGCCCAAGCTCTTTTAAATCCCTTCTTTAATTAGTGGCAGAATTCTCACTTGTGTCCAGTTTACACTCCCTTTTCTGAAGCTCTAAAAGGGCATCAACCAATGTGCCCTGCATGCTCACGTTCTGACATCCAGTGTTGTGAACTTGTCAGTTTGCTTCAACACGTGATTAATTAGAGTGGCTCGTTCCCACACCATCTCCTCATTAGACCATCAAAGGGTAATCAAGCGCACTCACATATCAGCGTACTCCACCATCTCAATTAATGGAAGAGTAATGGTCAGCCCTGAGCCGCCTGGCTGGAACTCTCCAACTAATTAATCTGAACTAGCAATTGGCTTTATCTTGAGGTCGCCAAGAAAGAGCTGGTCAAATGGTCAGCTGCCCGCTGGTTACTCCACTCAGCTCAAACTTGACTAAATTTGGTTGCTACTTTGTTGGCGTGATCAGTCATCCCCCTTCAAACAGAATAACCCATTCCCATGTCCGAGCCACCGCCATGTAGATTCCTTCTACCCATTCAGACATTTTCACCATAAAGCGCTTGGTGTTACTACCCAGCGTTGTGACATCCCATAACCATTCACCCAAAAAGCCCACGCTAGTCCAACAATTCTCATATTACTCAGAGCAACTCATAATTCAAGTGTGGAAATAATTCATCCAGGCGATGGTGGACGTCCACAACATGACTTCTATGTGCACTAGTGCCACCTGAATTTCCAAAAAGAAGTGGTCAAGACGTTTGAGTAAGAGGCGAGTGTTGTTCTGTTGATTTTAGACAAAACGCATGACATTGCCAATCTTAATGTTATTTTGGGCTAACACACAGTAGTTGGTGGATCAAAGGCTGAATGTATGCAATCAGGTATTTCTCAGCTCCATGAGAGCCAAGCCGGTGAGACAACTCCATTGTGGTAGCATTGAGGTAAGACATATACAGTTATATCGGGCTTCTTGGTCATGCTGATTATAAAACAGACTCAGGGCATGTCCACCCATATCTTCTTCATAGGGTGATAACCCCAAAAGGGCCATTCATTATATCCTGCAGTTGCTGAGGAATTACATTAGTGAACCTGCCCTGATGGTCTGACTCTAACGTGGGACAAGCTGCTAACTGCAGTTCCATACTGGTTTCCTCATCTCCTGGTTCCGTCACTGTAAATAGTGCCTGTTCCTCATAAGATGTCTCCATTGGTTCCCCAGAGTATTGTTCATGAACCCTATTAAATTCTGACATAATGATTGGGGCTCATCATGATGCCCTAGTTGCCGTTGTACTACAGTTGACCAGTGGCCTCTGTAGTAAGCACCACTGTTAAATTTTTGTGGTATTGGTTAGATCCGCTAATCTGGATGCACAGGTGTGACCGCTGAGCAATGGACAGATGATATGAATAATGCCAATCCTTGGTAAATAATAAAGATATATAAATATGAAGCTAATGCTCCAACGGATACTACTTTATAATATATAAAAACAGCAGACTACTTCCGCTAAATTTCTCCCTAGTTTTACTCAAAACCTACCCCTTCTCAATCTCTTACTCAGTTCTTAATCTTCAATCTTCTTGGTCAATTTCGACCCATCAGCTTAGTAAATCTCTCTTCCCTACAATTTTAGGTATTTCATCCCATCATTGAGGCTTCAGCGGAATTCCCTTGATTGATTGAACTACTATTACTTTGATTAATTTGCTTCAAATTAACATAATCTAGCGCTCAAATATCGAGGCTCACCTCAACTCACAAAATATGATCCACTGGATATATGACTTATCATACAGTCATATCAATTTCTCAACACCCTCCATTCCAATGCCAATGCCAACTCCCATTCAGAATGCTATAAATGCCAGTGATTCAAAGGGTCTGGCTCCAGTGAAGCTTTTTTTTTAGTACTAGATGGGCTCCAGTGAAGCTTGAGGGTCAAAACCCCTTTGCAACAAAGTGTGACCGCCCTTATGTGGGATGGCCCTGGGTGTTACCTGCTGCTCATCAAGCAAACCGTCACTAGTTGGCCAGAAAAATTGTGGAAGGAGAGGGAGTTGGGTAAATAAAAATTGAATCAAAGTCAGGAGGCCAGCGGAAGGCCAGTTTGATGTCAGTTTCAGCAATCTAATCAAGTTCTTCCGACTTTGGCTGAATTTGAGTTTTTTGGTTAGATTCAGCTCCCCACTATTCCCCAAAAAATTCCATATTAAAGACATCCATCCCTCATGGGTACAATTTTAAGTAATTCTTTTCTTTTTATTTCCCAATAAACAACACATTCCCAATCAAAAAATTTGCTTTTATTAAATTTTCTTATATTTATGCCGCAGCAACCCTGAACCATGTTTCTCAGGTTGCGTCACAATTGGGTCCTAGTGGTCATTCTCACCACGCTGCTCCCCACCTTTGTGAATGGGAGTATTGCATGTTTGACTTATTGGAGGTATCCCCATTTGCTGGCGCCCTCTGGCATCAAGATGTGCAACGTTATTGGAGATCTTATCTCCCCATTGTTTGAGTTTCATAATCTCACCACCTGATTTATCACTAGTGGTCCTGCGGCTAATCCTTGTCCCTCCAATGTTCCTGAAGAATCCCCATTTATGAATCTACTGCCCTTTAAAGGCTGTAAATTGGTTGCTTGTCATGATGATGGTTACAGTGGTCACCAGCTGTTGTTCTCTGTTTGCCGCCCTCCCACCTTTTTACCAAGTTTCTCAGATGGCAATACTCTTGGCATTTTGGTTTGGGTTCTGATTGCTCACACACCCTGAGTGGCAGGCCAGTCTCAATTTTATCTGCAAGTTCTGTGACAGATAGGTTGCAGAATGGGTGCTGGTTTTGTATACAACTGTGGGGCTGGACTAGAACTTGAAGTTGAACTGGCCATTGCAACAGGATTTTCTACAGTTTTGATAATAAAAATATCCTTTAAAGTAAGGGAATATTGGGCAAAATATGAAAATGTTACTTGGTATTACATTGATATCTGAGAAAAGTGAGGGCATCTTTCAGCTTGGATGTTAGTATAGGGAAGTTTTATGATGGCTTTAAAGAAATTAACAAAGATGAGCTATGCAGAAAAGCTTTCACCTTTCACCAAAATTGAACTTTTCCAAATTTAGCCAGATTTTATTGCTTTGTATCTGCTTATTTTCCAGAGTTTCAAGCCAATCTCTGCTTGATTTTCTTTCATTATGGTGCCAGTTGTTTAGGCCTGACTGGAAAAGCAAGAGCCTATTTATAATCAATGATCTTAGAGAGGCCATTGGTATCCCTCAAGGGTTCTGGCTAAAATTTAAGGGGCTTCTTATGTTTGGCCTTAATGGCAGTCTACCCCAGGTAAGATATAGTACTGTGACCTTTCAGTTCTCTTACCCTTTTGTCCTCTCAAACCCCTCAGTCCCAGATGTGCTATCACAGAAGGCTAACTCCTGGTAAAATTGCTGGTGCAATTTAATGAGGTTCTTGATTTATTGAGATATTAGCCCAAGGTAGACTTGATGAGTTGTAAATTTTGATAAAGCTGATCTTCAAGTTAACCTGGGATTCCACTATCTAAAATACAAAGTTAATTTTAAGCCTCATTAATCAATCGGTAATTATCTATAGTGGCTTCCTGGTTGTCATAAACAAAGGAGGATGCATCATTATAGAAATTGACAATGTTTGAGTGCAGGTTCACATGAGCCCTGATTCTTGAGCTACTTCATGGTGATGTAGAATGACTATTTGTAGGATGTAGTATATAGCTGTATGTATAAAGCTTCAGAGATAGCATTCAGTTTCCAAAGCCAGCTCTCTCAAGGGTAGTGGAGCTGAGGTATATAAATCTTGCATTGTGAAAACACAGAGGAGGCTCAGGAATGATTAGAATGGCCTCCAATAGAGTAAATGCCATTCAACTGCTAATGAATAATCTTGTTGATATTCTCATATTTTTGCTGATTCTGTTCTTGGTCAATAAATGATAGGGTGAATTGGAAGGTGGCCCGAAATTCTAAGCTTTCAGAATGTAGGGGTATTATTTTATACTGAGGTACATTGATCCATCAAGTTATGCTTTATAAAAGGATCAGCAGATTAGTTTTCTTGATTAGTATTGTTGAGTTGTTGACTGAATCTGATTGTCAAATAATGGTAGGGACAATAAAGTTAACAAGCTTAATTTATTATGTATCATATTGGATATCAGTGATATAGATCAGGAAAGTTTTAAGCTTATGTACAGCTTATGATTTGTGGCCTAGCAATTCCACTTAATAATATTTGACTATGATGACATGGGCATAGGGGCTTTGTTGGTTTAGTCAGACCTATAATGATAGCTGACTAAATAACCCGGGCACGTGGGCTTTGTTGGTCTATGTCAAGATTAGTTTTTAATGTCAATCAAGTTTTCAATTGAATTAATTACTAATTAGTGGTATGAATCGCCTTGGTATATGCTGCTGATTGCTTGAGATGAGTATTGGCTCAGCTATTTGCAGACATATTATAAATGCTATCTTGAGTATATTTCTGAGTTTGAGACTGACTCTGAGACATTTGGGATATCTCAAGTTGAATGGATTGTAGAACCTAAAAGAACTCATTACTTTCTCTGGCCAAGTGCCATCAAAATTGAGGTGTCATGGGTAAGATGTGGTGAACATCAAACCCTATAAATTATCCTAAGTTAATACTAATAAAAAGGCAAATATTCCTACAGTTCTATAATTTAATTTATAAGCTTTTGTATTAATACTTTACATTGTATTAAGTCAAGGATTTACTTGGGATCATGAAGATCAGGGCAGCATGCCATCATCTAAGTAACAACAGAATAATACAACTTCAAGTAGAATTACCAAGGAGCTATATCTTAATTATAGTCACCATCTGGTCTGTTGTCTTCATACAATAGACATTTAAAACTCTGTCTTGCCGCATAAGAAGAACCAGTCATCATCAATAGACTGAAAATTCAGAAAAGTGGCGCTCATGGCTGGGAATGCAGATGGTGACCGCGGCAAGTATGGAAGTAATCCCAATCAATTATTTATAACTATTATTGGACCTAATGGGAATACAGAAATGACTGTGTCCTAAATTAATTTGAATAGTGTACCTATCATTACCTACCCTGATGAGCCCATTTCACATAAAGAACTTGAACAACTTGAGCATCATTTGTTAAGAGGGTACCAAATGGGACAAGGGCCTGCGTACAACAGCAGTAATCCTTTCTATTGTCAATGACAGCAAAATGTGTTGTGGATGAGATATCTAGCTTATCATCAATTGAGTGTAGCTCAAGTCAGAAATAATTTAATTGGGATAGAGAATATTGCCCAATACCCAATCAAATTTGTACATCCTACCTCTAGAAATTCTCAGATGACGATTGCTCACCATCATGTGGCCATTACTGAGTTGGTTAACTTCTCACGCAACTCCAGCCAGGTGGCCCAAATTTTAAATGAGCGTTTAGAGGCCAACTTTGCTGAAGTCCGTTCTAGCTTGGAAGCAAATTATAATCTAGCTACCTGGGCTAATGACAGAGTGGCAGAAATTAGTACAAGAGCTAAACGACAGATTGCATCCTATCTTTGGCAATTTCTTAGAAGAAGAGGAATTACCAAAACTTGGGTTAACAATATCACACAGACTTCTATTAATGCTTCAGAGTTCATGAGGCTTAATCATGAAGCTCAAGAGGCACAGCTAAACACTAATGATGAATTTTGTAATCAGCATCAACAACTGTGAACCCAAATTTCACAGATGAAGGATGAATATATTGAAAAAATCAATTACTGGCAAACACAATTTGAAGGCCAACGGGCAGAAAACAAAAAAATTCAAGATTCTATCGATCATCTTAATTGGCAGATTAATTATATTAATGAGGAGGTCACCGATATTAATGAGTCAAACAATCTTCTTCATGGAGAAGTAAATTAGTGTAAGAAGACAATTAAGGAAAAAGACCAAGTGATTTCCATTTTGCAATTACAAACCACCACTTTGAATGAGGAAATTGCGAAGCTAAAGTTAAAAATTGAATCGTGTTAATTGGGAAAATGAAATCAATGATCAAATCTGAAACTTGGATGACGGGTGTTGCCAATGTGCTACAAATTATTCAACTGAAAATGCTTTCAAATACTATGAGGATGAAGCTTCAGAAGTAGCCACTGAAGTAGATGCTGTACTACATCGACAGATGCCCAGTAATATGGTTGCTTTGGCCAACCCCAATACCTTAAATCATGGTGCAGTGCCTCAACGCCCTAGTGCATCTGGCCCAAGCCACCAAAGAAGCAATTCTGATAACCCTTGGCGGGAAAGTGATAATTACAAACCAGCAAACCTGCCTATATTTGATGAGAATGGAAGTATCACCACATTTATCAAATGCTTTGAATTGGCTATGTATGGGGCCAGCGACCGCAACAAAGCAGCTACCATAATTACCTGCTTGGATCAGTGGAGCATTGAGTTGATTATGCCTCATTTCAATGAAAACTCAACTTACACTGAAGTCAAAGAGGCTGTGCTTTACGAATTCAGAGGTCCAGAATGGATGTTGACAAGAAAATCTAAATTTATGAATATTTGATTTAAAAAAGATGAAGCCATTGATGAATTTGCAGATCAATTCTATTGCAAAACGCAAGTTCTCCTAGCCAAAACTATGGTCGATTTTGACGCTAAGATTGCATTAGAACATGTGGTACAACCTTACCAAAATTTGTTGAACGTTTTAATGCCTGCCTTTGTACAAAATCTTACAACATCTGAACTAGTTGACTATCTTCACAGATTTTCACATAATTATGGCCATCCTAGTACTGGGTACAAACCAGGACCTGCCTCTGTTAGGAAACCCATTGAAGTTAATAAGAAGATTGAAAATGATTCACCTGTGAAAACTGAGCAGAACTCAGATACAAAGCCCACACACAATTAATGAATGATATTACCTGCTATAAATGCAATTGTAAAGGGCACTTTGCCTCTCAATGTTGTCAGCGCAATGTCAATGTAGTCCTTCCTGATAATGTGCAGGAGAAGGGAAAAGAACAAGCACAATAGATGCGGGACACTCTATTGTGCTGGAAAAACCAGTCCCGCCTGATTGACAAGAAAATGCAGGCCACAGGGCCTTGCTTAACGATGGAACAAATTCCATTCTAGTACCTAATGAAGATTCTACAAATGTACATGTGGTAACTCGCTCTCAGAGTAAGGTTGTCAGGCCTGAGGCCTCTGAAGTAGTAGCTAAACCTTATGTGCAAAGAATAATTGAAAATATTCCAGTAGAAGGTCCAAGCAATGCATCTGATACCCCAAGTCTGAAAGGGGTCAATATAGCAATGACAATTGACAAATTCATCCATGAATGCCCTAGCATTGGAAATACTCTGAAGAACACTCTTAATTCTCTGGATTCTTCACATATTCACTTAGAAAATCAATTGATTCCTACTACTCTGAGTGCACTTACATGGATATCCTGGTCAACAAGATCAAAATTGTTGCTATTGTTGATAGTGGAGCACCTGTAAACATTGTTTCCACAAATTTGGTGAAGAAACTGAAAATTGCGCTAGACATTGACCATCATAGGGAGTATGGAACTGCAGGCCTCAACAGCACTAAGAGTGAAGGATCTTACAGTGCCTTGCCACTGCGATTTAGAGCTTTAGTAGTAGCAGCACCCGCAATAGTGCTTCTGAACACCAATTATGACATCTTAATTGGAATGAGTTCTTTAAGGACCTATGGGATCTCATGCAATTTTAAAGAAAACGTCTTAACGATTTTAGGCCAATCACTTCCAATTTATTACTCTCATGACAATACAAAGCCCGCAAGCTGTCATTGAAACTTTATTAATATATCTTAAGCTGATGGAATAATACCAATAGGATATATTCAGCGGGGAAATTGAAGCCGTTCCATGCCAAATGCTATAAACGAAAATTGAGGAATACCCCTACATGTGAACAAGGATGCGACAATAGCTCCAGGCCATCAACTGGTTATGAAGTCTGGGACTACGCTGGATATTCCAGAAGGACTATATGGTGAGGTTATGTCCCCATGGCATCGCTTTTGTATAGAACCTTGTTTGGCGCCTGGAATACTTATACCAGGACATGGGGAAATTGATGTCCTATTAGCAAATCTGACCAGCCAAACTATTAAGGTCGATAAATATCAAGTGGTTGCATTTGTGCATCTGCTTCCAAGGGACGAATTAAAATCAGCCATCAAATTTGGCAATTTATCTGAGCTAGGCTTACCAAACAAAACCCTTGGGGCACATACTGTAATCCCTCGAGAATCATTTACCAGATTATCAGAACAACAGAAGGATGAAGTACTAGAGTTGTTTGAATGATATTCCAAAATTTTTGCCAAAGATGATCAAGATTTAGGTTGTGCAAAAGAAGCCCAGCATTTTGTTGACACTGGGGACCATGCACCTATTAGAATGAGGCCAATTCGGTGCCCCAGGACTAGTGACAAAATAGTTGGTGAAGAGCTAGAAAAATTGCTAAAATGAGGAATGATAGTGCCATCTAAAAGCCCATGGGCCAGTCCAGTTTTAATCGTAAAGAAAAAAAGATGGCAGCAATCAAGTTACGATTGATTATTGATGCCTAAATGCCATTACAAAAAAGAGTTCCTATCCGTTGCCTAGAATTGATGATGCTTTGTATTGGCTGGGAGGGGCGAAATACTTTACTGCAATGGACCTTATCTCAGGATATTGGCAAATTGAACTTCCTCAAGAGGAGCAGGAGAGTGCACAATGATTGCTACTCAAGGAATATTTCAACTGACGTGCATGCCACAGGGGCTGTGCAATGTGCCAGCAACTTTTCAATGAGCAATGGACACTTTTTTGGGAGATCATAAATTATCCTGTGTACTGGCTTATTTTGGATGATATCAATATCTTTTCACAAACATTTTCCAAATATTTGAAGCACCTTGAACAAGTGTTTGAATAACTGTTGAAGGCTAATCTAAAATCAAACCTAGAAAATGTCAAGTTTTTAAAAAACAATTGGAATACCTCAGGTTCATTATTGATGCTAAAGGCTTGCGGCCTCAAACTCAAAAGGTGGAGGCAATTAACAAGATGCAACCTCCGAGAGTATGAGGGATGTTCAAGTGTTCTTAGGCATGGTAGGGTACTATCAAAGATTTGTAGAAGGGTTTGTGAGGATTGCTGAGCCCCTTTTCCATTTGCTGCAAGGAGGAGTTCAATTTTGCTGGGAAGAAGAATGCCAACAGGCCTTTGAGGCTTTAAAAACCAGAATGAGCTCCACGCCTATTCTTTGATATCTAGATTTCAGTAGGCCTTTTATCATACAAACTGACGCCTCGTTGACTGCAATTGGGGGTGTGCTATCTCAGGTTGGGGAGGATGATGAAGAGAATCTGGTCGCTTATTGCAGCAGGATGCTGAATAAGCATGAGCATAATTATAAAGTGACCAAATGAGAGTGTTTAGCTGTAATCTATGCATGTAAACAATTTCGAGTTTACATTCATGGCACCAAGTTTCAAGTAGTAATGGATCACAGCTCGTTAAGATGACTCCACAACCTCAAGGAACCTGAAGGACGTTTAGCCCGCTGGGCTTTGAAATTAAAAGCATATGATTATGAAATTATTCATAGAGCTGGGGCGGCCCATCAAAAAGCAGACAGATTATCAAGTCTTCCTATTGTAGCTGTCCTGAGCAGTTTAGCTGATGAACTTCATGAAAAGATAATTAAATGGAAATATGAGGATGAGCCAATTGAAGTGAAAAAAGAAATTGAAAAAGCATTAACTGACACTGAATATTGGAATGGAGTTTTATACAAGCTCAGGCCCGATGGGCAGCATCAAATTTTCCCAAAATCTTCTGACCAAATGGAAATTATTACACAAGTGCACAAGGCTGTGGGGCACGGAGGATTAACCAAAACGCTAGAATTAATTTGGTCAAATTACTAATGGGATTCAATGCGATTTGATATCTAAGATGTACTCAACAAATGTCATACTTGGCAAATTACAAACTATGAAGTCAGATGTGAAGTATCGTTTAATCAAACCCAACTGGGCATGGCATACTGTATCAATAGATGTATTTGGCCCTTTGCCTGTGAGCAGCCTAGGCAACAAATACATAATTGTTGCTATCAACCATCTAACAAAATGGGTGTAAGCAAAAGTAATCTGAGATGTCGGGGCCTTAACTACTTCCAAGTTTTTTTATGGAGAATATAATTTACAAGCATGGAAGTCCACAGAAGATCTTGACAGATAGTGGCACAAATTTACTGCTCAGAAAAACAACAGTTAAATGAGTTGATGTCTATCAAAGAAGTGCTATCAACACCATACCATCCTGAAACTAATGGTATGGTAGAGCGAGTGAATGGCACTCTAGTCAGCAACTTACGCAAAAATGCAGCCTTAGCGCCCTTGCAATGGGCTACCTCTATTATGCTACTGTGTTTGCATACAATATTGGACACCACAGCAGTACTGGCCACTCTCCGTTTTGACTTCTGTATGGTAGACAGCCATCTCTGCCTCCATTATTATATTCAGTACTCAGTTTAATCAAAGCAATTAGTCCAAATAATTATGTTAAGCAGTTAGCAAGACCTTAATCAGGTTACAATCTGAAGCTTACCAAAATGTGATAAGTCAAAAAAATAGTCAAAAGAGCTATGATGACACTAAATGAGCAGCAGTGACTAAATTTAAAGAGGGAGACTTAGCAGTATATGTGATATTCATAGCGCAGGCTGCGTGCACAAGCTTGCCTTGCTTTGGAAAGGTCCATTTATTGTATTGGAGAAATTGTTTGAAGATTTATATACCATAAAAGATCAAGGCGGCTGGGTTGTGAATCGAGTACATGCTAAATTCCTTCATCCATATTGTAAAGATTAAAAAAACATTAATTTAAATTTTAAATTCTTTGCGGGGAAGGCTGACCATGGGACGGACACTTCTGAATATGACTCAGACGAGACAAAACTTAGTACCAGGGGAGGCACCCCAGAGAAGCGATGCTATCTCTTGTTGCCAGCGGGAACGCCACTTATGGGGAGGGAGAGGGAACGTGTGAAGGGGCCGTAGCCACTATTGAGCACGTGTGAAGGGAAGGGGTCTGATTTGATGAACCAGACTGGGAACCAGGAGGAGACCAGCTGTTGGCGACGCGGTGGGAGATATCCAAACATCCACGCTTGAAAGTGGTCCACCAAATGAGACCAAAATCTGTGGACAGCTTCAGGGAGGGTGGGGATGGAGCCAGCGATGGCATCCAAGACAATCGTGTGGATAGTCCACATGGCGATTGCAACCACCAGAGCACAGAGGGAGGGTGGGAGGGGGAGGCCATTGATGAAGCAAACATATCTCTTGACAGACTGAAGGGATGCGTTTGATCCTGGCCTAGCAGACAATGGACTTCGCGCCATATCACTTTAGAGGTGGGGCACTTCTCCAGGCGGTAGAACAGCGTTCCATACTGGCCACACATGACACAGGATGAGTGTAAAGCGTTAGAGCGCTCAGCTGTACGATACACCCGCCTCAGGCAGCGCCACACATGGGAGCGGACTTGAGGCTGCAACAGAGGATGGTGTGCGTAATTCCAGATAGTCTTTTGGGTTTCAATGGAATAAGGGATGTCCATCATGTCCAGGTAGTCCACCCTGGATAGGACATGGGGTCGAATGGGGATCACGCCATCATGGATGGTTAGCCCCTGTACCTCTTGTGTGAACTGAGGAGAGGGGCGGCCTCTTCTGGTTGTATGTCCACTAATACGAATTCTCCACTCTGCGCTTCACATGGAGAGTAGGATTCGTTTGTAGTGGGTATTTGTAACGTGAGGACCTGTGGCCGATGTGTGTGATGCGAGGTATTTCATCAGGGAGTGGGGGTTTGATGGATCATTGAAACAAGGCCCAAGGCTCGGGAAAAGTTGGAGTGGGCCGCGCGGGACCAGTGTTGGGATGGGAGTGTAGGAGAAGTGATGGCCGCGATCCAGGTGCCCAGGATCTTGGCGGCATGGGCTTTGAAGTCAAGCAGGCCCATGCCACCATGATGATGAGGGCCAAACATGACCTCTAGCCATATTGGTGGAGGGTGGCCTGACCAAAGCCATCCTTACAGCAAAGCATACAGGAATTTGAAGAAGCTTGGGGAGAAGGGGATGGCGTGGGCTCCGAACCAGACTTTGGATAGGAGCATAGAGTTGGCAAGAACAACCCTGCCAGTGAGGGTAGTAGGTTGGGCTCTGAGAGAGGCTATTCGCTTCGTCACGTTGTCCAGTATACAGCCCTCCATTACTGCTGATGCATATCCACCTGCCTCCATCCACACGCCCAGATGGCGTACCAGTCCTATGGTAGGACGTGGCACAAAGGGGAGCACCAGTGGAGCAGTGTGTGTTGAGTTAGTAAGGCGTGGATGTGGGCGAGCAGATGGGCTGGGTTGGGAACTACTTGCTGGGGCCCAGCAGTTCTGAAACTGACCAAGGAGGATGATTTTGGTTTTGGAGGCGTTCAGCGCCGTGTTGCTTACCCGGGAATATTCCTGGATGAAGGCTTCAAGCGTACGTGCATCTTTGTTATTAGACACCCCCACTACGCAATCATCTGCAAATACCAACATCTTGACTGGGGTTTGGCCTGGCACATGGTCCCCAGTGAGGTGGGCATTCACATTTCGCAGTAGTGGGTCAAGGCTGAAGTTGTATAAGAGTGGGCTGAGGGGGTCCCCTTGTCGCAGGCCCCTTTGGGGGCGGACTACTTCCGTTAGGAAGCCTGGGCCACGCACTGCCATTGTTGCAGATTCCGTGAGCAGCATCACCCAGTTAATGAAGTGGGGGTAGGCGGAATTGATGGAGGCAGGCCCTAAGGTATTCCCAGTTTACTCTATCATAGGCCTTTTGTTGGTCCAAGAATACAAGTGCCCCAGAGGCTGTGGACTGACACACATTAGCCACTGAGTGCACGCTATCCCAAATCGACCTTCTGAGGATGAAACCGAATTGTTCTGGGGAGATGGTGGCAGATGCTACAGTCCCTAAACTGTTAGCCATGATTTTGGTTAAAATTTTGGTGTCTGTGTTTGTTAGAGAAATGGGGCGCCAGTTGGCTAAGTCAAGCCTATCCCCTTTCTTGAAGAGTGTGACAGTAAAGGCCTCATGTCCTCCTGGTAGGAGGCGCATTTCCAACAGGCTTTGGTTGAGTGAGGCTAGCAGCAATGGGGATATATATTTAAAATATTTTTTGTAGAGCTCATATGGAATGCCATCTGGGCCTGGGCATTTTTGGTTTGGTGTACCACAAATGGCTGTCCATAATTTGTTTGGAGTAATTAAATTCATTTTTTTTGGGTATCAGAAAATGGTGCGGATATGAGCTTGGTCAAGAAATTCCGCCATTTCAGCAAGCTAAATTGGTTTGGCTCTTTATAACTTGGAGTAATATCTTTGCATTTTGATTGCCACTTCGGTGGTGTGTCCACAATAGAATTATCTGATCTTCGCACCTGTGTGCAGGCCACACTCTGGCATGGTGCAAAATTTTTTTTGAAGAAGTATGTGGTGCACTTGTCACCTTTAGTGATGCGTGTGGCCCTGTATTGGACACAAACCCAATGTTTGTGTTGTCTTTCGAGTGCCTTGAGGTGGGCAGCTGCCTCCGCCCACTTCCAGCCCCATGCAGGGCTATATCCTGTGGCTGGAATGTTGGACTCCAAGTGGGCCAATTCCGCCAGCATGCATGATATAACCGCCAATGTGGCTCATGAGCATCTGGAGGAGAGATGGCGATAGTGGCGGATGGTGTCTTCTTTGAAAGTTGCCCATGTGGAAATGGGGTCCACGCAAAATGGTGCAACAAATGATTCCACCAAAGTTGCCTCTTCCACCCACGTAGAAAATCCTGGCGATGCGAGCTCAGGGGGTGGATTTTGCACCAATGTGGGGCCTTTGCAACTGTGATGGGTAAGTGGTATGTTATCAAGACCAGTCAATGGTCGGAGAATTCAATTTTTGCTGTTTTGAAGTGGGAGATGTGGGGTTGGAATTTTGCTGGCACTAGAATAAGGTTAATGCGGGTCATGGACCTTAATTGGCCGTTATGGATGTGGGGATGCATCATGTTTTTGAGCAGTGGGGCATGTCACGGCAGCGCATCCCTTAACCCAAGGGTGGCTTTTAGAATGCGTAGTTCTACATGACCCTGTGGGGCGTGGGGTGAGGGCAGCCACTGGTCCGTTGGTGAGGTTAGCCAACAGTTCATGTCACCAACTAGGAAGGAATCGGGGGTAGCGGAAGGGATTTGACTGATGAGAAAAATTCCCGACGCTCATGTGCACCGTTTGGGGCATAAATGTTGACAATTGTGTGTGCAACATCAGCCCATGAGAAGGTGACAACGAGCACTCAGCCATTTAGGAATGTTTCTGAAGATATAAATTTGAAAAAATTGTTTTTCAAATTAGCACCCCACAGTGCTTCAACCAAAAGGATAGGGATGGTAGGAGCATTGTTTTCCAAGCTTCCTTGGAACCTCGTGGACAGTGGGACTCCTGGATGGCCAGGATATCCACGGATAAATTGTTTTGTAAAAAACTCAGTTTCCTAGCCCAGGACGGGGAGGCCTTGAGTCCGGCGATATTCAGCATCCCTAGAGTGAAGGTTTCCCCCATCGCACCTTAGGTGCAAGGGGGTGGGCCCCTGGGCCCACCAGCCTCTTCAAGGTCCCCACGGGCTTTCACAGCAGCGTGGGTATTAGCAGCAATGCTATCGGGTTTTTTGTTAATTTTTGCAGAAAGAGTCACGTTGGCTTTGGCCTTTGCTTTTTGTTTTCCCAACGTCAGACAATTTTTTTGCGGTGCAGATAAGTTTGGTGCACCGTCGAGTGGGGCAAAAAAAAAAAAATTTTTGGTTGGGATAGGTCCCAATTTGGTTTTGACTGGGGCTTGGGTACAATGATTGGGTGAGATCGAATCTCCCATCAGATCCTCAGATTGAGTGGCCCATTCGGCATGGGCCTCCCAATCTGATTGGGTGATGGATTCCTGAGTTGCTTCCACTGCAAAGGTTTTGATGTCCTCCTGGCATTGGGAGTATGGGATAGTGGTGGTGACTTTGGCCGCTTCCTTGGCCGTGGCCCTGTGGGCCTGCTTGGCCTTCTTCCACTCTTGCAGGGAAATAGGTTTTACCAGTAGGTAGCAACCTTGTGCTCCCCACAGGAAAGCCTCCTTGGTGCTTGCAGTTGGTTCGTAGTGCGCCTCTCCGCTGGTCATGGCCACCAAGGGGTGCTCTTGGAATGTGATGCCCTCTTTGATGGGGCATGCGTGTGCCTTATGGCTGAACGCGTCACAGTGGGTGCAAATGGGGGGCGCGCTGTCCACAGTTACCCAGAATGGGTGGGTGGTATGCCCTGCAATGTCAATAAAGGTGGAGTGCGGGATCTGGGTTAGGTCCTTTGCAATCTCCTCAGTTGGGGTCAGAACTGCAATGGCTTTGCCGGTGCACAGGTGTGGCATCAGTATGAAACGTTGCATTTTGAAAGATTGTATTTCGCCATATATGGCGAGACAATCTTTCAGGTGTTGCTCCAAAATGTCACGTTTTACCATAGTAGGTAAAAAGTCAAACGTGAGGAATATATGGTTTGATTTTGTCCATCTGGTGCGTTTAGTTTTGACAACCCATTGCCCTTTGGGGAGGTCGACCACTATGTGCACCGCTGCAGCCTCATCTGCTGCAATTTTGCTTTTGAAGCCTAGGTCCAGCCAACTGCGTGACATGGAGTGAGGTGCAACGTACACCGCGGTCAGGAAAATTTTGTGTACATCTTCACAAAATTTTTCCCATAGAGCTGTTTTTGGATGTCCAGATACACAGGGACTCCAAATTCCACCGACAAAAGTGACTGGGAATGTGGCGTGTTGATGTACTGGTTGCATCATGCTTGCCACGCGAGTTTCTCCGGGGAAATTGTGACCGCCAGTTTTTTTAGATTTTTTTCTATTCCACCAGATTCTCAGGGGCGTTTTTGAATGTTAGGGGCTGCGGGCCTTCCGCCTGCTCCTCTTGCCTTGCTTGCCCAACTGCTCCCAGACATGGGCGCAGACTAATCCCCTCTATGAGATTATCAAACTAGATTTAGTCTTCTCTTGAATAGGTTGAGAAGTGTTTGCAACGAGAAAGAAAAGTAACTTTTTAAAAAAAAACATTAATAATATTAATAATATTGAAAATTTAAAAAATAAAAAGATATAATAAGTAATATAATAATATTAATAATAATATATTATTAAAAATATAGAAAAGTAATAAATAACTAACTATTAACTTTTATTCAGAAATATGTGCCTCATCATCATCAAAACTAGGTAACTCTACTTCAGGAGGGGGAAAAACTTTTCTCTCTCGTTGCAATCACTTTTGCAACTTATTCAATTCAAGTCTGAATCTAGTTTGATAATCTCACAGAGGAGATTAGTCTGCGCCCATGTCAGGGAGCAGTTGGGCAAGTAAGGTAAGAGGAGCAGGTGGTAGGCCCGCGGCCTCCAATGTTCAAAAATGCCCCAGAGAAACTGGCGGAATAGAAAAAATAAGAAACTGGCGGTCACAATTTCCCCAGAGATCCTCACTTGGCAAGCACAAGAAAACCAGTACATCAACACGCTGTACTCCCAACCACTCTTGTCGGTGGAATATGGAGTCTGTGTGTTTCTGGACATTTAACAAACAGCTCTATAGGAAAAATTTTGTGGGGATGTGCACACTTTTTTCTAACTGCGGTGTACGTCGCACCTCACTCCATGTCACATGGTTGGCTGGACCTCAGTTTCAAAAACAAGGAGGCAGCAGATGAAGCTGCTGCAGTGTGTGTAGTGATTGACCTCCTCGAAGGGCAATGGGTCATCAAAACCAAATGCACCAGATGGACAAAATCCAACCAAATTTTCCTCACATTTGACTTTTTGCCTACTACAGTAAAACGTGCCATTTTGGAGCAGCACCTTTAAGATGGTCTCACCGTTTATGGCGAAATACAATCTTTTGAGATGCAATGCTTTATGCTGATGCCACACCTGTGCACTGGCAAAGCCATCGCAGTTCTACCCCAACTGAGGAGATTGCAAAGGACCTAACCCAGATCCTGCACTCCACATATATCAATATTGAAGGGAATACCACCCACCCTTTCTGGGTAACCGTGGACAGCGCACCCCCCATCTGCACCCGCTGTGACACGTTCAGCCATAAGGCACATGTGTGCCCCACCAAGGAGGGCGTCACATTCCAAGAGCACCCCTCAGCGGCCATGGCCAGTGGAGAGGCGCACTATGAACCAACTGCAAGCACCAAAGAGGCTTTCCCGTGGGGAGCACAAGGTTGCTATCTACTGGTAAAACCTATTTCCCTGCAAGAGTGGAAGAAGGCCAAGCAGGGCCACAGGGCCATGGCCAAGGAAGCGGCCAAAGTCACCACCACTATCTCATACTCCCAACGCCAGGAGGACATCAAAACCTTTGCAGTGGAAGCAACTCGGGAATCCATCAACCAATCAGATTGGGAAGCCCATGCCAATTGGGCCAACCAATCTGAGGATCCAATGGGTGTCTCAATCTCACCCAATCTTTGCAACCAAGCTCCGGTTGAAACTGACTTGGGGTCCAACCTAACTGAAAAAAAAAATTTGACCCACTTGTTGGTGCACTGAACTCATCTGCACCGCAAAAAATTCGTTCAACATCAGGGAAACAAAAAGTGAAGGCAAAAGCCAACGTGAGCCTCTCTGCTAAAATCAACAAAACTACCAATAGCATTGCTGCAAACACCCGTGCTGCTGTGAAGGCCTGTGGGGATCTAGAGGAGGCTAGTGGGCCTGGGTGCCCACCCCCGCACCTAAGGTGTGAAGGGGGAAACCTTCACTTTAGGGACGTTGAATATCGCCAGACTCAAGGCCTCGCCGTCCTGGGCTAGGAAACTGAGTTTTTTACAAAAATTTTACCCGTGGATATCTTGGCCATCCAGGAGTCCCACTGTCCACGAGGTTTTGAGGATTCTTGGAAAACCATGCTCCTCCCATCCCCATCCTTTTGGTCAGAGCACTGTGGGGTGCTAGTTTAGAAAAACATTTTTTTCAAATTTTTATCATCGGAATCCTTTCTAAATGGCCAAGTCCTCAATGTCACTTTCTTGTGGGCTGACGTGGCACATGCTATCATCAACATCTATGCCCCAATTTGTGCATGAGAGCGTCAGGAATTTTTCTCATTGGTCAAATCCCTCCCATTACCCCCAGACCCTTTCATAGTTGGTGATATAAACTGTTGGCTAAACACACCAACAGACCATTGGCCTTCCTCCTCCCACGCCCCCCAGGGTCACGTAAAACTTCGCGTTCTAAAGGCCACCCTTGGGTTAATGGATGCACTGCCATGGTGAGCCCCGCTGCTTGAAAACATGATGTGACCCCTCATCTACAACGGCCAATTAAGGTCCATGACCCGCATAGACCTTATCCTTACGCCAGCGAAATTCCAACCTCACATTTCCCACTTCCAAACAACAAAAATTGAATTCTCTGACCACCGGCTGGTCTTGATAACCTACCACCTACCTGTCACATTGGCTAAGGCCCCACATTGGTGCAAACTCCGCCCTCCCAAACTTGCGTTGCCAGGATTTTCCACTTGGGTGGAATCAGCAACTTTGGCAAAAGAGTTTGTTACACCGTTTTGCGCGGACCCCATCTCCACATGGTCAGCCTTCAAAGAGAATACCATCCGCCACTCTCACCACCTCTTTTCCTGACGCTCACAAGCCATATCAGCCATCATCTCGTGCGCTCTGGCAGAGTTGGCACACCTGGATTCCAACATCCCAGCCACAGGATACATCCCTGCATGGGGCTGGAAGTGGGCGGAGGCAGCCGCCCACCTTAACGTGCTCAAAAGGCAACACAAACATTGGGTTTGTGTTCAGTACAGGGCCAAACATATTACAGAGGGTGACAAGTGCACCGCTTATTTTTTTAAAAAAAATTTCGCACCATGCCAAAGCGTGGCCTGCACACAGGTGCAAAGATTGGATGATTCCATTGCAGATACGCCAGCTGAAGTGGCAATCAAAATACAAAAGTATTACTCTGAGTTATATTGATCTGATCCAATTCAGCTGGCCAAAGTGGCAGAATTTCTTGACTGAACCCACATCCGCACCATTTCCCAATACCCAGAAATAATGAATTTGATTACTCCAAACAAATTATGGACAGCCATCTGCGGTGCACCAAACCGGAAATGCCCAGGCCCAGATGGCATTCCATATGAATTCTATAAAAAGTACTTCAAATACATATCCCCACTACTGCTTGCCTCACTTAACCAGAGCCTTCTGGAAACGCGCCTCCTACCAGGAAGACAAGAGGCCTTCACTATCACACTCTTCAAGAAAGGGGACAGGATAGACTTAGCCAACTGGCGCCCCATTTCTTTAATAACACGAATACAAAAATTTTAACAAAAATCATGGCTAACTGTTTAGGGATTGTAGCATCTGCCACCATCTCCCCAGAACAATTTGGTTTCATACCCAGAAGGTCGATTTGGGACAACGTGCACTCTGTGACTAACGCATGCCAGTCCACAGCATCAGGGGCACTTGTATTCTTGGACCAACAGAAGGCCTATGATAGAGTAAACTGGGAATACCTCAGGGCCTGCTTCATCAATTCTGCTTACTCCCTCGCTTCATCAACTGGGTGATGCTGCTCATGGAATCTGCAACAATGGCAGTACGTGGCCCTGGCTTCCTAACGGAAGTAGTACGCCCTCAAAGGGGCTTGCAACAAGGGGACCCCCTCAGCCCACTCTTATACAACTTCAGCCTTGAACCACTACTGCGAAATGTGAATGCATAACTCACTGGGGTCCATGTGCCAGACCAAGCCCCAGTCAAGATGATGGCGTTTGCAGATGACTGTGTGGTTGGGGTGTCTAATAATAAAGATGCATGCGCACTCAAAGCTCTCATCCAGGAGTATTCCCGGGTAAGTAATGCTGCACTGAATGCTTCCAAAACCAAAATCATCCTCCTTGGTTGGTATCAAACCTGCTGGGCCCAAGCGACCAGTGCCCAGCCTGGCCCATCTGCTCACACATGTGCTCGCCCTCCCAGCTCACCCCACACCACCCCACTGGTGCTCCCCTTCGTGCCACGCCCTACCATAGGGCTGGTCGGCCATCTGGGTGTGTGGGTGGAGGCAGGCAGGTATGCATCAGCAGTAATGGAGAGTCATATTCTAGACAACGTGATGAAGTGCATCGCCTCCCTCAGAGCCCACCCTACTTCCCTTACTGGCAGGGTTGTTTTAGCCAACTCTATGCTCCTCTCCAAAGTCTGGTTTGGAGCCCACGCCATCCCCTTCTCCCCAAGCTTTTTCAAATCCTTGTATGCCCTGCTGCAAGGATGGCTTTGGTCAGGCCGCCCACCACCAGTACGGTTAGAGGTCATGTTTGGCCCTCATCATCATGGTGGCATGGGCCTGCTTGACTTCAAAGCCCATGCTGCCAAGATCCTGGGCACCTGGATTGCGGCCGTCACCACCCCTACGCTCCCCTCCCAACACTGGTCCTGCGCGGCCCACTCCAACTTCTCCCACGCCTTGGGCCTTAACAATCCATCGAACCCTCACTCCCTGATGAAATACCTGGCCTCACACCCATCGGCCACAGGTCCTCATGGGACTAAAACCCACTACAAATGAATCCTCCTCTCCATGTGGAGCGCTGAGTGGAGAATTCATATTAGCGGACACACAGCCCAGAGAGGCCACCCCTCTCCTCAGTTCACACAAGAGGTACAGGGGCTACCCATCCAAGATGGCGTGATCCCCACACGGCCCCATGTCCTATCCAGGGTGGACTACCTGGACATGATGGACATCCCTTACTCCATTGAGACCCAAAAAACTATCTGGAAATACGCACACCACCCTCTGTTGCAGCCTCAAATCCGTTCCCATGTGTGGCGCTGCCTGAGGCAGGTGTACCAAATGGCTGAGCGCTCTAATGCTTTACACTCATCCTGCATCATGTGTGGCCAGTATGGAACGCTGTTCCACCGCTTGGAGAAGTTTCCTACCTCTAAAGTGATATGGCGCGAAGTCCAACGTCTGCTGGGCCAGGATCAAACACATTTTTCAGTCTGTCAAGAAATATGTTTGCTTTATCAATGGCCTCCCCCTTCCACCCTCCCTCCATGCTCTGTTGGTTACAATCGCCATGTGGACTATCCACACGATTGTCTTGGATGCCATCACAGGCTCCACCCCCACCTTCCCAGAAGCTGTCCACAGATTCTGGTCTCATTTGGTGGACCACTTTCAGGCATGGATGTTTGGATACCTCCCACCATGTCACCGACAGCTGGTCTCCTCCTGGTTCCAGTTTGGTTCATCAAATCAGACCCTTTCCTCCACATGTGTTCAATTGTGGCTATTGCCCCTTCACACGTTCCCTCCCCCTCCCCATAAGTGGCGTTCCCACTGGCAACAAGATATAGCATCGCTTCTCTGAGGTGCCTTCCCTGTTACTAAGTTTTGTCTCATTCAGGTCAAATTTGGAAGTGTCCATCCCATGGTTGGCCTTCCTCACAACAAATTTAAAATTACTTCAGGAGGGGGAGGAGAGTTAGATTAAATTGGAGAAATGTGAATTTCAAACAAATCTTGGCTATCCAACCCTGCTAAAGATGTGCTAAACCCAAAAAGGCTTGGCACCAGGCACACTGGCCTTGTCAGCTTAAGAAAGGCCATCAAACCAGAGGGAAAGGTTCGATTCAGGAGTAAATGCCACTGAAAGGAAAATACAGTTGGTAAGGAGACTTTTGAGGCAAGGGTAAGCTGGGGGAGGAAAACTTTTGTGCAGACCATCTGCAAATGCGCCACGTCTAATACCCTGCACATATTGGGCACGGTATCAGTGGGGTATGAGGAAAAAGGGAAGCAAATGCACGTTCCCAGAAGAGCCATCTGTGGAACATACTTTTTTTTAGTACTAGATGGTCCCAATGTGGAACATACTTTTCTGGAAGCCCTTTTGCCAGGCTTTTACAAAGTTCTCAGTATAAAACTAGGATATGTCAATCTTTAGAAACCTGAGCCTTGAGGCCCAATGGAACATGTAAATCTGTATGCACCAAAGTGGGTCTACACCAAATCCTAGAAACTGAGTTAACAAAAATAATAGCCTGATTGGCCTCAAATATATTGAATGGGGCAATCTCAGGACTGCAGTGAGTGCAGATGACAAATAGGCATTTATAAGCTCTGACATCAAATTAAGCTCAAAATCTAATGAAGCCACACTGCCTGCGCATAGAGAGGAAATAAGGTTTTTGATAGGAAAATAGAAAAAAGGGCAAACAAAAAGTCAGGAAGAAGATCCCCATCCAGAGTGAATTGATATCAGATAAGAGTTTCTTGAGGGTGTTTGACTTCCAAAGCCTGAAGGGTTAATGAAAGAGTTGTAGGAGGATCTCACTTGACCCATTGAGAAGTTTAATGAATAGTAATCAGAGCCAAAGGGGTTTGCTCAGGTTTATTGATGATTGGTGAAATTACTGTGGGATGTGAAAACAAACCCTCAAGGATCGTAGAAGTGTAGTTGGTTGATCCAGCTTGTGAAATCATGGGCAACGTGCCAAGTTAACTATTGCACACTGCATAGACTTGCTTAATCATAAGAAGATTCGTCGGTCAGCGGCAGAAAGACTATCAAATTATTGTTCATACTTGGATGAGCAAGAAAAGTTGGACATTGTGAATCAGAGAAAAGTACTGCCATTTATATTCAGTCAAGGTGGGGGAAATGTTGAGTTGTTGACTGGATCTAATTGTCAGATATTCAATAGGGATATAATAATGTTAACATGCTTGATTTATTATAATCATATTTGATATCAGTGATTATGGATCAGGAATATCTTAAGCTTATGCGAAGCTTAAGATCCATGGCCTAGCAATTCCACTTAATAATATTTGACTATTATGGCATGGGCTTGAAAGCTTAGTTGTTTTAGTCAGACCTATAATGATAGCTGACTAAATAACCCGGGCATATGGGCTTTGTTGGTCTATGTCAAAATTAGTTTTTAATGTCAATCAAGTTTTTGATTAAATTAATTACTAATTAGTGGTATGAATCGCCTTGGTATATGCTGCTGATTGCTTGAGATGAGTATTGGCTCAGCTATTTGCAGACATATTATAAATGCTATCTTGAGTATATTTCTGAGTTTGAGACTGACTCTGAGACATTTGGGATGTCTCAAGTTGAATGGATTGTAGAACCTAAAAGAACTCGTTACTTTCTCTGGCCAAGTGCCATCAAAATTGAGGTGTCATGGGTAAGATATGGTGAACATCAAACCCTATAAATTATCCTAAGTTAATACTAATAAAAAAGGCAAATATTCCTACAGTTCTATAATTTAATTTATAAGCTTTTGTATTAATACTTTACATTGTATTAAGTCAAGGATTTACTTGGGATCATGAAGATCAGGGCAGCATGCCATCATCTAAGTAATGACAGAATAATACAACTTCAAGTAGAATTACCAAGGAATTATATCTTAATTATAGTCACCATCTGGTCTGTTGTCTTCATAAAATAGATATTCAAAACTCTATCTTACCACATAAGAAGAACCAGTCATCCTCAATAGACTGAAAATTCAACAAGTATTATTTTCTAACTTTTATAATAGATATTTTTACTTGGACAGCTCAGTGGACCCCTGTAGTGAGCACCACATATATCAGCTTATCAGTTCACTTGACTGTAAGCTAAGATTTGAAATGGGTTTTGAAGCTGTAAAACTAGCAGATAGGTCAAAGACAAAAATTGTGGTAAATAGACTATTATGTAAATGGATTTCAATATTTATAGAGCAAGTAGGGACTAGATATTAAGGACCTCCATAGCTCTATACAATCAGGATCTTCCAAGTCCTTCCAGAACAATTGCCTAGTTGATGGCTACATTATTCTTTGTTGATTAAATCCTCATGACCTTATTGATAGGAGTCACACCTTTTGTGGTTTGGG
>JAKSZP010011278.1:0-33046 GCA_022478985.1 Massospora cicadina | reverse complement strand
TCACAATTTTCCACCTCTGCTATAAATTGGACCGCACCAAAAAGGTATGTCAATATAATTTACACCCTGCAAACATGGACAACACCACCCATGAGGCAAAACCAACAGCTTTCAAGTGGAGATTTTGGCTTCCCCCACCCCTAAGGCCATGCATTTGAATCAGAAGCAAAATCTAACACCTCAAACTCAAGTTGGCCAATGCACACCCATGCCAACCAATTGGTTGCAGGATTGGACCACTGTTCAATCCAAAAAATCACCCGCCCCAAAACCTACCAATTTAAAACCACCTACCCACATATACTCCTGAATCAATCTAAATCACTGGAAATTATTATAGAATGTAACTGAATCGGGTGAAGTTGACACCCACTGAGCTATTTAATTGATTTAACACCTTACCTGAATTCAGACTTTGATACCCCAGCCTCGACCAGCTAATATGTCTGCAAACCTAGAGCCTTTTCCAAAGTGACCACCAGCTTGCTGCAATCGTGGTGGCCAATCCTAATAATCCCCATAAATGCATACTATGTGCAAAATTGGTCGCGGAATTTAAAAATGGTCTGCACACCCCCTTGTTACCCTCCAATTTTCCTCCTAATGCAAAATAGGAAATCCAACGCCTCCACAAAACTGCCTTAACCGCCATCAAGCATGTCGCTGAACTGGCGAATTTTAACCCATCCACATGCACCACAAGAACAAAAGCTTCAAAATTAAACTACTTCTTCAAATCTGCATCCATGCTGAACACCACGGTGCCAAACTAATAGAGGCTTTAATCCAGTACCAAATAGTCAATCTTAACAAATATCTACTCCACCTTGACCCTCATCCCATTGATGCTAAAACCCCCTACTCTCAGCATTGATCCGCCTCTATAATACTGAGCATGAAGATGACCCGCCTGATCCCACCTCCCCCTCCACCATGATGGGATAAGCGGCTCGCCGCTATACCACCTGGTAGTAATTTTATCATTTCTTTTTGTTTCTCGCTGCCCAAAAAGGGCATTCAATTAATGTTTATTTCTTAGTTGATTTAATTTTAGAGTTTCAGTTTTGATATTGCCTGTCCTCTGGTCAGCATGCCTCAGTTAAATAAAACAAAACTAGATAGATAATTACAAAAGTTTAGCATCTAAAATGAATTTCCAATAAAGGTGTTTGATACTTAATTCATGGAGACAATACCCCAGGAGAAAGAGACATTTTAGAAAGAGCATCTTTTTTAGACAGGACTCTGATGAACCTATATGAATCAAATATTCTACCAGAGAAATAAAATTCAAGTGCAAATTTATACCACTACATTATGCAATTTATACACCCAGCGCTTTATCATTTTGTGAATTTATTAGGAGTGCATAAAGAGGAACTCCAACATTAAATACCCAAGGGTCCTTATGATTGGCCTATGAACAGGTATATAATCTAGTATCTTAAAGTATAGGAGACATCAACCATCTAGTACTAAAAAAAGTATAGGAGACATCTGCCAGCTGATTGAAGTGAATCATTCCTATATTATAATACTCTATAACCAAGTGGTGACAATTGATTTCATGGTATCAAGTATGTGGAGAAAGCTATGGAGCTTCTCAGGAAGGACATTCTGGAGTTGAACAAAAACCAAAAGATTTCTTAACGCCTTTGCTCAAGCACTCCAAAGACAATATGTCAAAGCTCATAGTGAAATGGTTGCACAAGCTTCCACTAGCCTAAATAATGAGGAAGAACTAATTAAGCTCCTCAAGTCCCATCTAGAGCTAGCCCTATGATAAATGATGAGCTGAGACCCATCAAACCTCTGAGACTCATTAGTACCTCAAAAATTATTCACTTGTGGCTCACGTTGAGCAGGATCTGGCATCCCATGTGACTCAGGTCTCTACTTATTCGATTGCTGAGCGATTTAGTGATTTTGAAGAGCAATATGGGATGCAAATCACCTAGTTGAGAAGACATTATTCAAGTCTACCATTGCCTCAAGGTTAATGAGCAACGCTAAAATACTTTCACAGAAGAGCTGAAAGCCAAGACCAACAAGCCTCCTCAGAGAACAGAATGCAAAGGGATGAAGAAGGACTTGAATCCGCGCATTGGATTATCAGAGGATGTGAACAAATTCTTGTAAACATACCGCACATCTAACTTCCAACAAATTAAAGATCTTGACATCAGCATTAAGCACTTTAGAACTATAAAAGCATCCTCAAAAGAATACTTAATCTACTAAATGCCATGCCAAGATTTACTTTTGAGGTAATTTAGCTAAATCTCTACCCTAACAGGAGCAAATACATAAACTCTCATGTCAAGTTGAATGGAGTGACAGATGTATCAAATTTTTAAGCATGAAGCTCTTAGAGTACACGTCATCACATGATTGGATGACAAAATTTTATAACATTTAAGTACAAGTTACACCTTGCAAATGGAGTATCAAAACTTTCCTCTACGTCTATGAAGCCATGAGGGAAGGTTTAACTGATCATTAAAATGTTAAAAAAATTTTATCTTGTTTAAGCCATATGAATCAGGAGGCTATGGTAACTCACATGGATGACTTGAAACCTGGAGTGAAGTAAAGGAATCACTCATCAAAGAAACTTGATTTCAAGCAAACCTTATGTATAAAGAAACATGCATCATGAGAATTGCGCTACGCTTAAATTAAACCCTTTTTGAATATATGGTTCTCTCCTATATTGAGGCCCAAACTCTGATGACCTTAAAGATGCTTACATTGGATGATGCCGTAGCTGACGTTGTTGATAGCTTACATAGGAACCCTGACTTAGCCATGCACTTCACATCTATTAAATGAAGCTTCAAATTCCTATGAGATGTCAAAGAAGCCCTGCTTGATGTGTTTGATATACACATGTCAGAAAACTCCCAAAAGGCTTCCACAAAAATCCAAACGTATACCATGGAGGAAGCAGAGCCTAAGAATGTGGAGAAGTCCAAGTGTAACTACTGCAAGATTAAAAACTACACAGAAGACATTTCTCTAAAGAAAACCCATTCACTTGATGAGCAGGGAAAAGGTTGGTCAGCTAGGGTCAGGTACCTCTAAAGCTGACCAACATAAAGTACCTGAAAAAAAAACATTGCCAAATTTTCATCTCACATGCATTGAAAACAATTCCAGAAATGACTCTCAAGGTGGTTATGAGGACACAGTTTATTATATTTTAGGTATACCTACTGTGCTTGCCATTGTGGATTGCTTGAACGCCTACAAATATCACCAACGCCCAAATTCTGGAATATATCTTACCTCAGTCAGCTTATTGGGTGCCACAGAATAATGATATGACTAGTGATGCTGATCAATACCTTTCCCTGTTTAATTGACAAATCAAAATAATGCAAAGTCTTCTGGAGATCAATAAATATCTTATGACTGCCCAAAAGCTCATTGCAAAGTTCTGCCCCAAAGAGTGTTAGCCATCCCGATAAAGTTTTGAGAACCATTATCAAAGGTGAAGTGGTTATTCAGAAGGTCTGAGTAATGGCTTTCACAAATACAAAATCCCTAATCAACGTTGTCTTATTCTGTCTCATCAAGAAGGTAAAAAAAAGCCCTCAACCAAAATACGCTTAAGAGTATAGCACTGCCAGTACAAACTTCACCAAGGAATAAATGCATTTTATTCACTTTCAATATAAGTTAATAGATTATTTTTCTCCATTATTGCAATTGCCCTGGACAATAATCAGTATAATATACTTATCAGTACGCAAAATTTGATCAGATATGAAGGAGCCATCAATCTTAAAAAGGTTTTTTATCACTCCTTAATTATATAATTTCCTTGTAATGTATTTAAAGACTCATGCAAGAAGGAATACTCTGTCTGATCAAGTACCCCGTTATTCCTTTGCTTTTACAATACTCAATCTATGGAGGAAATACAAAAAAGCTCCCCAACTCAGTAGATGCAACAGAGGGCATAATGTTATATTCCAACTAGGAGGTAAAAATTAAGCAAGGAGAACAAAGAGTGGTTTAAACCAAAATAACCCTGTTATACCTCTGAATTGCTTGCTACATATCACTAGCTTCGATGGATTCAGTTGATTTGAACCAAAAGTTTTACCAGGAGTCCTCAACCCAGCTTATCAGGGGCCTATTGAGCTACTGCTTGCAAACTTAGCCAACCAAGATATCTTAACCAAGAAACATTAAGAGATTGGGAACGGTCAATTACTTCCAGTTGATAAAATTAATAAGGTACATTTTGTTGGTACTCACATTGATTTTGGAATACTCGCTGATAATTTAATTTGTTCTATATCTCAAGTCCATATTAAATAGTTAAATTAGAAAGAACATGAGAAAGTGAGCAAATATTTAAATACTATTTAGAAATTTTTTCTACGTCCAATGTCAACTATGGTCACATGAAAAAACTGGATTCATAGTATTGATGTAGAAGATTTAATTGCAATATGATCAAAGCCATATAGGAAGTTAAAGGTATAGAGGAAAAACATGAGACCAAGCTCAAGCAAGTATTACATGCCTGCTTACTTGTGATCTCCCAAAGTCTATGGTCATCCCCACTGTTATTTTTTAAAATTTACAATGTCCTAACCTGAGGGGGAGTTAAGTTTTTGTCAATGGTAGAAGCTAAATGACTTAACAAGGGGAATAAAGGATACAAAATCACTTTATAAAGGAAACACCTGATCATATTTAGAAAGAGATACTCTGATAATCCTCAATAGAAAGCCAAGTAGCTCTGGTACACTTACCGTTCTTATGTCTACTGGCTATATAAAATATTAAATCTTATGCCTTCATAACCAAGGATAGGAAATACTCCTAGATATTTGGGACTACTTCTCAAAAAGGTATATAATCTTAGTACTTCTATTTGGGAAGTAAGTAAACACACTACTTAACTAATATAGACAAAGGTTAACAGGTATAAAATCAGATGACAAAAGATAAAAAAAATTAATAAACAATGAAAAAAGTAGTTATTAATGATTAATAGGCATATGATGATTCTCTTTGTTGGTTAGGAGTCAGTATTATATCTCTTAGAATCTCCTGGGCAAACTCATCTATTAGATGAGTTCATCATGTTATGCCGATCCTATGCTGGTTATGGAAATAATTATGAATAAATCTTCAAATCAATTTGGCCCATGAATTGACTTAGTGACAATCATATCTGATGTGGAACATGCTGATTAAAGTAAGACTGATATTCAAATCCTGGCGTGTAACAACCCAGTGGAAAGCCTAGAATGCCAATGGAAAAGCAGTTTTGATAAATTTTTATGAGAGATTCTCTATGATACTTGTGAGGGAAATAAAAACTCAAGAACTTACCAAAGGCCCTCATAGTAAGCCAAATGGCTGCAATGGGGGCAACCACAGATCTTGCTGGGGCATCTCCCAAGGGTGGGAGAGACTGGGAGGATGACCAAATCCTCCTGAGTTTGCAGTTGGTGACCTTTGGGCTCTTTTTCCAAACCTTCTTATTTTTGTTCATCATAGTAAAAAAATAAAATGATTAAGAGTTTTAAAACTTTTGAAATGCTGGTTGGGTTTAAAAATCAATTCAAATTAAATTAAATCAACTTTTGGGGCCTTGGGCTTTGCCTTTCACCCATTGAGTAGTTTTGTGATGAGTTGAGGAGCTGGGGATGTCTTTAGAATGGTGGATCAAACTTATAAATTTATTTGGGCTAGATTAACCCTCAGTGAGATGACCTAGATAGTTTGGTGCCTGGTCACCACCTTGCAATTGTGAGGAAGCTGTTCCTCACCTCTGAATGGAGAATTATGGCTAGCAGAGGTGGCCTCATGCCATCCAAATTTTGTCAAACCACCAGCAGAATGGTGGGGTGAATTAGTCCAAATTCTCTGACTTTTTTGCAAAGTGGGAGGTGGACCTGTAGCATGTCCACTAGGCGCCTAAGGGGAACACATTGTTGCAGAGAGTTTAGTTGATGCAAAACTCTTCAGAATCAGTGTATTGGTGTTTTATGCCTGTGGCAAAATCTTTGATAATATTCACAGTTTGGTGGGAGTTGGGATTTTTGCCTATATTCCCGGCCTGCTAGATTACCAGGAATTGCTAGGGGATAATTCCCTAAGGTGAAGTAAATTGGAAACTCGGTTGGCCTTAATTTCAGAGTAACTATGTTTGAGGGGTTTGAGGATATTTGCCTGGTCATATCTGTTAAGGATCAATTGGATGAATACTTAAGATCTCATCAGGTGGAGTTGCCGATGAAATAGGGGCATTTGAAAGTGATTAACTATCAGGTGTACTAATTGGTATCAGTCAGGTTACATCACAGACTGATTGGGAATGAATAGCAAGTTGCGAGGTGAGTGATGCTTCCTGCAATTAGAAAATCAATTAGTTGTTATGTGACCTGCCTTATTTGGTAATAAGTTCTACTACCTAAGAAGGTCGCTAGCCAAATATGGTTGGTTTGCTTAGATTGAGAGGAAACCATTTGGGCACATTTTTACAACTCTTTCCATTTAGGTCTTAAGGATGTCCAATGATGGAATACTAGCCAGGATGAGGAAGACCATCGAGCCAAGATGAGGATGGGTGATTCAATTGTAATAGCTACCATTTCATCAAAGAGGAGGCGACTGAGAGTTAGATGACTGAATCCCCCACTATAAATTCCCTAGAATTCACTCATAATAAAAAACAGCATTTTTAGAAACAGATAATACAACAGTATTTATCAATATAGTTTTCATCCGGTATATAGTTTAAGTAGTAAACTACTATCAGCTTTCCCTTGTTCTAATCTTCTCAAAGATATTATTGCTGTGTGCAATAATTGGGAGACTCTTAGTGAAAAGAGTAAAGTCTGAGCAAGGATCTAGAGAAGAAGGAGAAACAGCTGGGTATTGCTGCCAACTTTGTGTTGGACCGAAAAAGACTGTCGCCAGGAAATCTCAGAAAAAATTGGGTTGGACAGAACAAGGTAACAATTCCCTAGATCATGAAATCTCAAGTATTTCAAGTGGGAATACAGGCCAAGCGTTAGTTGAGATATAAGGATTCACACTCAACTATGGTTAATAGTCGTCTTACTATTATCAACTGAAAATCTAATATACTATACAACACAGAAGAAGTGCACAAGAAACTGAACATGTGCAGTAAAAAGCTATTGGGGTTGTTTGCCAATAATAATCAATCCAAGTAAATTTTTATAAGTTGGTGCTCACTACAGGGGTGTAGTTGAGTTAAAGAATTTATAAAAAATGTCGTGCAAAGATGAGTTATGCAAACTGTGGATGGAGTTAGTCACTGTGAATCAGAATGCCTTAAACTTAGCGGATCATCAGGAATTTTCAACCTTGGAAGAATGAGTCGCCAAGATGCAGGAAGGGATCGATAATGTTGCAAGTTTTAGGAATGAGTTACTTGGGAAAGTAACTTCGTTGAAGAAGAAAGAAGGGGACCTCGTTTGAGAGGTCTTATATCTGAAAACAGAGCGAGAAGCAGATCATGTTCATTTGAGAATATTCAGCACAGATATAGAGTGACTGATCAAACATGTGGAGGAGCTTAAAACCCACTAATGTGGTTGTGAGCCATATATGGCAAGCGATGCTGAATAAAGAAGTCCTTGCATGATACTTGGGAAGTCGAATACCCCAATAAACATGCCACCCACTTTTTCTGCCATTTTGGAGATGACGCCTGAAGTCACTCCTCAAGTGAGCTGAGTGGCCAAACCTAGAGAGGTGGCTAAGATAACTCAGAGGAATTTAGGCAATGCTGAAATTGCCAACTTTCCATTGAGATAACGCCCCAGCGTTTTTCCAACTATTCATATTACCATGTATGGCTAAAGGGATTGTCAAAAGGCGTTGACAGTCATAAATTGCCTAGACACCGACTTTTAGAACTTAGTGTTATCTCACCTGGAGGGGGACAGCAGGTCATATATGGAGGAAAAGGCAGCCATCATGAAAGAATTCAGGAGTCTGGTGCACATGTCAAAGCACAAACAGGAGTTTATGGGAATCCAGTTCCATTAAGATGAGTCTCTAGAAAGTTTGTGGATCGATTCTACCAGGATCATAAATCCTAGTTGGAAAGATAGTACTGGATGACTTTGATGCTAAAATCGCCTTGCAAGCGGCCCTTCAGCCCCGTTGCAATTTGCATTGCATGATGTCTTCCATGTTTGTGAAAGAAATAACTACCTCTCAAATGGTAGATAATTTGAAAATTTTGGGAGCAACATTTGATGCCCTAAATAGAAGTTTCAAATCTAATCTGGTGTAATCCAAATCCCACGAAAGGAAACAACAGAAAAAAAGATATGAAAAACCATACCATGCTGGGGAAAAAGCCCAAAGAATTCAGACAGTTGAATAAGAAGGAAAAGGTCTGCTACCAATGTGGTGGGAAAGGACATTTCGCCATGCACTACAAGATGCTGAAGTATCAAATCAACGTGGTCCAGTCGAAAGAGTCAGCCGCCACTAAGGAATTGGGAAAGGGACCGCGGCCTAGACAGGGAACAGTCTAGAGCTGCGGAGAAGCCTGTTCCTACTGACATCATGACCAAGGAAATTGATATCAGTGATCTGTTTGTGGATGAAGACATATAGGATCAGCTATATCAAGTGGTCAATTTGGATGTAAATGCAGTGACCAGATCCAAGGAAAAGAGAATTAACCCCAAGATAATCAAGGAAGTTGCCCAGTTATATGCCCAACAACTTGCAGACAAGATCTGAACTGCAAAGAATTCCAAAGTGTTGTGTAGGAATTTTCATATGACCATATTATCCAGCTTAGGATTAATTAAGCTTTGATTTATTTTAATTAACTGGCTCATTTATTTTAATTTAGCTTATTGATTAAGCTTTAAGATGTTGATTGATTATTCCATCTAATTGGCGATAATCACCAAATTAAAATTGGTTAATTGAAATTCTCATAAGATCATATCCAATGATAATTACAGTTAAAATTTTGTTGGGGATTGTTGCTGACAATTTGGATATGAGTAAATTGACTAGAAATGGGTAATTACTCATGGGAAATCATCAGGTTTGGTAGCTGACATATGGGCTGATATGAATAACAATTTAATTACGCTATTCCTCATTGATATCAGCTGATATATTTCACAAAATTGAACTAATATCCCTTTTCTGTCATCTAGGCGTGCCGAGATCATTGTAGATATCTCTCTATGTCAGCTAGGAATGCTGAGACCTCATGGATATCCTTTTTTATCAGCTAGGCGTTCTGAGAACCTCGTGGTTACCATGAATACACCTAACACATGTCCTTCATCATTTTACCCTATAAATATTCCCTCTTTCTACTAATAAAAACACCATAGTACTGTAAATAAAATATTGTTTTCAATTGTTGATTGCTTACCAAAGTGAAGTTGTGAAGAAGTACTTTCTATCTAAGTGTCTATTACAGAGTGGGGCCAAAGTCGCTTAAATCCTTATATATTGCCAGAGTGAGGCCACAGTCACTTGAATCCTTATATATTGCCAGAGTGAGGCCAAAGTCACTTGAACCTTTATATTGCCAGAGTAGGGCCAAAGCTACCCATTTATTTGAACTTGACTAAGTTAATAGTCTTCATACAATTAGAAAATTCATGTTTATTCCCAGAACCAATAGTTAAGTGAGCCTGTGCACCAGTAGAAACCCCGCGGTTTTTACACGTGGTGCTCACTACAGGGGTTGAGTCAAGTTTACTAGAACATAATAATGCCAAATTATTAAAGAATATGGAACATTAAAGAAACAAAGAAATTGAATCAGTAGACCACTGGGGAAATATCCAACTAGAGGCTGGAATGCTGGTGGATCCTCAATACATCCATCTTTTAACAATGGAGTAAATGAGAACACTGTAACAATTTATGAACCACATTTTGGAGTGAATCCAAGATAATATACCCAGCATCAGTGATATCCTAATGAGAGAATTCCAAATTTTGCCAACTGATACCTTAGACTGAAGCTGTGGATTATTTCAACACACTACCAAACTTAGAAATTTTCTGTTGGAAAATGAGTAGACTATTGTGATACATTTGGGTTCAATTTCTGAAATAAGCTAGATGTGTTATGGTCAGGACCATTTGAGGTTATTGCAAAAATGGCAAATTATGCCTACATGATCAATATTGTGTCTGATGGTCATGTGATTAATAGGGTACACAGCAAATTTCTTAAAAAATGGAATTAATAGAAATAATAAATCTCTCTGCTCAGCGTAACTTTCTGAGCAATATATTCAGTAAATTAAAAGCAAACACCTAATCACATACTAAAGTCTTGCTCCAATGTTGTCAGATCCCCCTCGACTGTCCCAGCATGGGGCAGCAGCGAAACTCCCCCTTCATTTTCCATCTGACAGGAAAACACACTTGGACTAGTTCAGTCAGTCATTCCAAACCCTTGGTACGATTTTTCCTCCCAATGATCTTGATGCCCATCTCACCCAAACCCAATTGATGCCCCGCTGCCTCATGGTGCTCCCCCAGAGCAACATGAATTTTGGCCTTAGGGTCAAATATGGGATCTTATTCCCCTATGACGACCAAGCCATTATCAAAATGGCTCAGGTGGTGATGACACCAGCCTGTTTTACTGACTTCCACCCCTATAAGGGGTACTTTGATCTTGTCTTCCCCTGTGAAGCTGATGCAGCCATTGTGGCAACGGTGCCATTAATATTTAATTATATTCCTCTTTATAACAACTTGGACCTGGCTCACAGTGGACACCACCTTGGTGGTCCAGTTTGCTGGTTTGCCCACCCACCTCCCCCTGAAGTGCTCCACCAGGAGCTGATGGAAGAGTTGGCAGCCTATGGCGCCAACCCCATCTTGCAATTTATGGTCCTAAATGGGGCCACACGCCTCGCTGGGCCTCAGGCATAAGCCACAATCTGCCCTGAATTCACTAAAATTTCTTTGGCAATTCAACCTTGTGCCACCATCCCATGTGCCCCCAACCATCCGTTCTGGGCCCGCGTCAAGGGTGGATGACATTTGTCCATCCTGTTTCGAGTTAGACCACTTGAAATGCAAATGCTCATACTCAGAAACTTCTGCAGATGCCAAAAGTTTGCCCAATGCCCACCAATCCACCTCCCACCCCGCGCCAACTCTGACATGGGGTATGATCCTATCTTCCCCTCCTCCAATGCCTGATGCTGCAGCTGCACCTGCAGCCACCAATCAGCATCCACCTTGCCCCAGGGCCACGCATGATTCTTCCAATCAAGCGCAGGATTGGACCTCAGTTCAATCCTAGGCAAAATCCAGAAAACCAGCCAATCCTCAACCATACGCCGATTCCCCAATCCAATTCAACCAAAACCCATGGGACTATTTGGATGAAATTGATGTATCAGGTAACATTGTTGAGGAACTGTCGCTGCAAGTTGAGCAGTTCTGTAATGCAGAATGGGATGCAAAATTCCCGCCTCAAAAACTTGCCCCACAATCTAATGCCAAACTGTTATACAGCGACTACCAGCTTGCAGTAGAAGCAGCCGCCACACCAGATTGCCATCCGCTACACAAAGCTGCCGCCAAATCTGTGGCTGTGCTCGCAGGAGGAATTCCACCTCCCATTATCCCCAAAAATCTTACTGCACAAAGTAGGATCAACATGAAAACTTTACACAAAAACGTCACTGAAGCCATCCATAAAGTGGTAACAGTAGCACAGAATCTGAAAGCAAAAATAACCTGAACCAACATTGCCACATTTGTTAAAATCCTAGATGCCCAACTCAAAGCTGAAGACACTTTAGCCAAATACATCGTTGGCTTTATGATGGCTGACAACTATTTGGAAGTTCCAGTCATCAAGAATATCAAACCCATATCGCTGATGCCCCACCCCCTTACTATCTTCCTTAACATGCGCCCTACTCTGGGATGAGATGGATGTGGCCAAAGATGAGCCCCTCAATCTCCCTTCCCTGTCCACCATGGAGGGATAGCAGTATTTGCTACCCACCTGGTTTGATATTTGTTAGGTATGATTCAATCAATCCATCCATTTTGGGCGTTTTGTTTGAATCGTTATTTTTATTATGATTTTTAGTTTTAGTTTGGTAATGTCCTTCCCCTGGCCGCTTACCTCGGTTAAATAACAATAATAATAGGAATAATAAGAATGATAATAATAATAACAATAATTTAATATACTAAAAAAAGAGAAAAGAAAATAATAAGCTAAAAAAACAATGATAATAATAATTAAAAAAAGAATAATAATTATATATGTTATGAAAGTTTTATTATATTTTATAAAAAGAAAAAAAGGAAAGATGGTTACCCTGGCAGGTAAAGATGCTTCCACACTAGTTCAGATTTCAAGTATTAAACCTGTACTGGCTAGAAAAATTCTTGGTGTGGAATATTTGTCCTAAGGTCAACCCTCCTCAGATATTTTTTAGGACCACCTAGTGCTAATAAAAAAAAAGAATAAGAAATATAAATATATAAGAAAAAAAAGAAATTAATTGATAATTTTTCTTATTTTTTAAGCCTTGGGTTGTGAATTGCAAGCTCTTCTTTGACACCTCTGATAGGGAGGTTAACATGATGTTGTGAAAGAGGTGACCAAAGTTGATCTGAGATCAGATACTTGCAAGGGATAAATTAAGCTGAAGCCAAGTTCTTTGAACCTGAGGTGGATTCTGCAAATAAGCAATGATGGGAAGAGCAGAAGAGGGGATTGCCAAATCCAGTTGACTCAGGGGGCTGAATATAGCTGGACTGGAAAGGATACTTCTTTAAGAGGTTCATGCCATCACTTGAAAATAGGAGGCGTCCGCTTCATTCATACTAGATAAGATTTGTTCATAGAAGGAAGTATTTGATGAAGACATTCTTTAGCTAATAATCTGGTCAAGTGGGGGGATGTGTGGGAACTTTCATATGACCACATTGTCCAGCTTGGGATTAATTAAGCATTGATTTATTTTAATTAATTGGTTCATTTATTTAATTTAGCTTATTTATTAAGATTTGAGATGATCAATTATTCCATCTCATTGGCGGTAATCATTGATAAAATGGTTAATTGTAATTCATAAGGATCATATCCAATGATGTTTATGTTTAAATTTTGTCAGGGATTTTTGCCAACAATTTGGAGAAGAGTAAATTGACTCAAAATGGGTTATTACTCATGGAAAGTTATCAGGCTTGGTAACTGACATGTGGGCTGATATGAATAGTGATTTAATTACGCTATTCCTCATGGATATCAGCTGGAATATTACACAAAATTGAACCAATATCCCTTTTCTGTCAGCTAGGTGTGCCGAGATCATTGTAGATATCCCTTTTCATTCTCTAGGCATGTCAAGACCTCATGGATATCCCTTTTCATCAGCTAGGCATGCTGAGAACCTCGTTATTACCCTGAATACACCTAACACATGTCCTTCATAATTTTACCCTATAATTATTCCCTCTTTCTACTAATAAAAAAACCTTAGTCTTGTGAGTACTTTATTGTTTTCAATTGTTGATTGTTTACTTCAAAGTGAAGTTGTGAAGAAGTACTTTCTCTCTAAGTGTCAACGCCAGAGTGAGGCTGAAGTCACTTAAATTCTTATATATTGCAAGAGTGAGGCCAAAGTCACTTGAATCTTTATATATTGCCATAGTGAGGCTGAAGTCACTTAAACATTTATATTTCCAGAGTAGGGCTGAAGCTACCCTTTTATCTGAACTTGACTAGGCTATTTGTCTTCATACAATTAGCAAATTCATTTTATTCCCAGAATCAATAGTTAAGTGATCCTGTGCGCCAGTAGAAACCCCGCGGTTTTTACTAATTGTCTGAAGTCTGATTAGATGAGGCCAATATGTCAACCCCCTCAGCACCATAAAAGAACCATTTCCTGATACATCAGTGCAAATTATTCTCACGCTCAATTTGGCTAATAATGCCGCTATACACTCAGTAAACACTATATTGCAATACTCTGAGTTTATGTAAATAGATATAAAAGTGAATTGAGTGAGAGTGAGGGCGATTGTCAATGGCGGAGCACCCATCAACATTGTCTCAACCAAGCTGGTAAAGAGGATGAAGATCTCTCCAGAATTGGAACATAAAAAGGAATATGGGACAGCTGGGCCAAACACCAAAGTCTCCTGTGGAGCGTATAGCATTTTGTTACTATGATTCAGGTCGTTGGTGGTATCTGCGCTAGCAATAGTTTTGGCCAACCAAAACTATGACATTCTGAACAGAATGGAGTTTCTATGCAAGTATGGAGTTAAGTGTAACTTTGAGGATAATAAATTGAAGATATTGGGTCATACGTTATCATTGTTATATAAGAAGGATGGTGACGCTCCGCTGAATAAGAGAAACAACTTCATCAATCTAGTATACAATGATGGCATTGTCCTGATTTTGTACCAATTAGTTGGTAGGAAGCGACAAGAAGTGCTGGTGGAAAACCTAGAGAACCAGGGAATTCCACTGAGGATCAAGAATGAGAAGACCATAATGCCAGGATCACAGATGATAGTCAACATGTGGTTGACATTGGAGATACCTGAGCTGTTGTATGGGGAGTTTGGAAGCCCCTGGAAGAAGTCCATAGTGGAGCCTTGAGTGGCTCCTGGGATAATAATGCTGGGCCATGGATAAATTCGAGTTCTCCTGGAGAACTTAAGTGAAAAACTGATGAAAATCAGGAAGAATAAGATCATCGCATTTGTTCATCTGATCCTGACAGCCAAATTGAAGAGATTTCACTATTTTGGGACTCTTGATGAGATGGGATTACTGGATAAGGTAACCAAGAGCATCAACCTATTGGTTAATTGAGAGCAACTAGCTGATCTTTCAGAAGGCCATCAAGAGGAGGTGCTCAAATTATTTGAAAATTATCTGGAAGTGTTTGCTCAGGATGACCATGATTTGGGATGTGCAAGAGATGTGATCCACAAGGTCAACACTCTGGAGAATTTTCTGATCAGTATGAGACTGATACGATGATCAAAAGCAGCCAAAGCAGTAGTGGAAGGTGAAATCAGCAAACAAACGTGAAGCATGGACTCTTAGTTCCATCATCAAGTCCCTGGGCGAGTCCAATATTAATTGTGAAGAAAAAGGATGGCTCCAATATGGGTGGTGATTGACTATCAAAAGCTGAATATAATTATGAAGAAGGATTCATATCCCCTACCAAGGATTGACGATGCACTAGACCAATTGGAAGAAGCAAAGTTTTTACATGATAAATCTGATCACAGGATATTGGCAGATTGACTTGCCAAAAGAAGACCAAGAAAAATGCTAGATTATTACTGCGCAGGGGCTATACCAACTGACGAGGATGCCCCAAGGTCTATGTAATGCGCCTGCAACGTTCCAGAGGGCCATGGATGCTAAACTGAGCTACCTGAAGTTGTCATGCGTCCTGTTATACTTGGACGATATAAATGTGTTCGTTAGAACGTTTACTGATCACCTACACTTCTTGGAAGAAGCATTCAATCAACTGTCTGTAGCTAACCTGAAGATTAAGCCAAGGAAGTGTCACTTCTTCAAAAAGGAGTTGGAATATCTGGGATTTGTGATCAACTCAAGTGGATTGCAGCTGCAAGCCCAGAGGATAGAAGCCATAGAATGGATGGCTGTGCTGTAGAGTGTCTGAGACATCCAATTGTTCCTTGGGATGGTTGGATACTACAGAAGATTTATTTTGGACTTCGCCTGAATTTCTGAGTCCTTATTCCATCTGTTGAAGGATCTGAAAAAAGGATTCATATGGAGTGAAGAAACCCAGGAATCCTTCAATGAGATACGCCAGTATTTGATAGATCTTCTGTTTTTGAAATATCTGAATTTTGATTGAGGGTTTATTATACAAACTAATGCTTCGTTGATTGTGATCAGCGCTCTACTAAGCCAAGTAGATGAACTTGGGGATGAATATCCAGTAGCATATATGAGCCAGACACACTCAGCCACTAAGAGGAACTACACCATAACTGATTGTGAATGCCTTGTGGTCATTTATGCAAGTAAGCAGTTTCAGGTGTATATCCATGGAATGCACTTTAAAGTGGTGACGGACCACTCCTCGTTGCATTGGATCCACGATTTAAGAGAACCAGAAGGACAAATGGCCCGATGGGCACTTAAGCTACATGCTTATGATTATGAGATTGTCACCAAGTGGGGGCTTCTCACCAGTTTGCGGATGGCTTATCATGGTTACCAATGGTCCAGATGGTATACCTGCAGGCAGATGAGCTATTCCAGAGAATGGTTGATGGGTAAATTGGGATGAGCCCTGAGAAATCCAAGGTGTTCTTTGGAAAGCGATGGAAAACACCAAGTTCATGGATGGACAACTGTTTAAGATGATCAATGGGAAGCAGTTATTATTCTCGATGCCATCAGAAAGAGCAGTTATTGTACAAGCCGCTCATAAGGTTGTCAGTCATGGAGGCCCAAGAAAAACAACTGATCATATTCGCCAGTACTACAACTGGGAGTTGATCAACTATGATGTTATGGACTATCTAGCTTGTTGTGTGGAGTGCCAGATGCACACGCCACATAATAATACAACTGGATACTGAATGGTCCGTTCTGGATTTGCCTGGCATACGGTGTCCATTGACATAATGGGACCATTGACAATGAGCACAGGGGGAGTCAATTACACAATAGTTGCTATCAACCATCTGACAAGATGGGTCAAGATGAAGGCATTGGAGAAAATAGATGCTATCAGCACCACGAGGTTCTTCCTGGATCAAGTAGTGTATAAGCACGGAAGTCTTCAAGTCCTGCTTAGCAATAATGGGACAAACTTCACATCTCATGCTTCCACGATAGAATGAGATAATGGGGATCAGAGGAGTCATGTCAGTACCCTACTGGATGGAGATGAACGGACTGGTAGAATGAGTGAATAGAATGCTGGCTGTGACGCTGAGGAAGCTAGTCTCAGGAAGAATTTCCATGTGGGGAATGTACCTGGTTTTGGTGATGTTTAACTACAATATCAGTCACCATACGGCGATGGGAAAAATGCCGTTTGAATTGTTATATGGGAGAAAGCCGTGTTGCCACAAATTTTATATTTTGTGGTGGAACCAATGTTGGGGATGAGTGTCAAACAGTACTGCAACTGACTGATGAATATCCTGATCAACATGCAATCATAAGCATTTGATACTACATTGAAGAAAAGGATAAAAGCAAAATTGACAGACAATAAGAGCTGACTGGCCTTAGCAGAATATTGATTAGGCGAAAGAGTAGACTACTTTGATACACATGGTTTCAGAAGAAGAAAAAAATAGATGTATTGTGGTCAGGTCCGTTTGAAGTTATCACCAAGATGGCAACTGATGCATATTCCATCAAGAATCTCTTTGATGGAAGAGTTGTGAATCAAGTCCATGCTAAGTATCTGAAGGGATGGATCTATGAAAATTTAAAAGAGTTCTTAAAGTACCAATGACCTATTAAGTTGGCCATGTCATGATGATTAAGTCAAGTCCAAAAAGGACCTCTGAGCCATTCTAGATGGTTAAGTCCGAAAAAAGGACCTCTGAACTATAGAAAACTGGCAGGTTTAAGTACCCAGGACCCAGTTTGGGGAAAAAATAAAAGGATGGACAACTGAACCATAACAAGGTCAATTCCCATGGAAAAAAGAAGAATAAAAATAAAAAATTTATAAAAAATATGGGGAATATATATATTATAAACAACACAGAAAAACTGATATATAACTTTATAGTTTTTATTTTTATTAATTGTCCTCAATATGGGGATGATTCCACCTATGTCGCCTCTTGGGGAGGGAATATGGATCGTGGTAGGAATGAACAGCCGTCAAAATTGATGTTATCAGATGCTAGCGAGGGCTAAACCTACATGAAACATATTCTTTGAGTGGACGTAGAGCCCTGCAGTAAAAGTGACTAGGGTAAGGGAAATTGAAATGTCAAATGAAGCCAATTGTGAAACCCTGGAGTGGGGAGGAAAGCAACAGTATAAGAAGAGGCAGTCAGAAAATAACCCTGAGTAATCCCAATATGGTACTGGAGCCAGAAGATTAGTCTTAAGCGCCTGATAATGGGCTATATCAAAAATCACTGGACACATGGGCTGGCATCAAACAAAGGATGCTTGATGGAATTGCCAAATCATGCCCCCTACTAAAGCCATCAGCTGAAGATACCGTTGGGAAGTGCTGGAGACAAGATAGTCTGGCAGGGAGCAGATGGCATCTTGCAAGCAAGGACTATAGGCTTTTCAGAAGCAGAAGCTGAAGGAACGATAAACCTGGCAGAGGCTGGAAGCTTTGTGGACCAACTTCAAAGACTTGGCCAGCAAAGCAAAGAGCATAAGTGGCGATATCCTGATCTAGGATGTTCTCAAGATTGGAGGGATTCAACGCTAGGGACAAAGCCTCAGTGACTTGGGCCTGGAGGTTGGCGTAGGGGGCTTGAAATGAGTACTGATACCAATGGTGAGCTCGGTAGCCAGGACAGCGGGTTTGTAATATTGTCCAAGTTGGAAGAGGAGCTCAGGAAACAGGTCTGACCCAGAAAGAAAAGAGAAATCAAGAGCAAAAGTCATAATCTCCAGAGCATCCACAATGATGGTCAGTGCATCAGCGAAAGGAGCTGAACACAGGAGATTTTTTATATACAACTATGGAATTGACAGAGGAAGAATCAGCTGAGTTGTTCAAAATGATCGTAAGACTGGTTTCAGAGGGATTGGTTACCATTTCTGGCAACTCAATTTAAGGACTAACCACTGGCACCAGACTAGGCGTATGAGCCCTGGAAGGACCATAGAAGAGGTTCCGTTGTGCATCCTGACTCATCTGGTGGAAGAGCTGAAGATCTTGATCAGACAAACTATTTAGAAGCTGCTGGTACTGCGACTTGGAATTTGACATATGAGCTAGATGAGAGGGGGATGTCAGAGTTATATGGAAGTTGACATTATAAACTCTACAATCCATTAAGCTCCAATTTGGAGAAATTAGTTTCAAATTAATGGGATAATCTCTCCAAGAGAAGAATTAGGAATGACTTGAGCCAAGAGGTTATGAGAGAAATAACAAGGGCAAACAAAAATAAGTATTCTTAATTGGACCATGAAATGAACATCAATGGCAAGAGTCTCCTGTCTAGGATGAGGAGAAAATCAGGAAATCAAGGATGCCAGACCAAGAATCCTGAATATGACAGTGGGTCATATGCCCTGATGGGGAAAAACTGGAACCTGGGACTAATATTGTCATGAGTAAATCAATCATCCTGGAACAACAGTAGATTGTGGGGACTGCGCTCTGAGTAGGTGGTAGTGAGGAGGAGGGGAAGAGCGTGGCATGCAGAAGTTCATCCTGAACAGTGTTGAGTATTGACAATCATACTCCACTTGAGCCAACAAAGTATTCAACTGAGTGTTCAAAGCGGTGTTCTCATGCCCCAGTCCTTTTCTTGCTGGAAATCTAGGCAAGAGGAGGGATGTGTTGGTTTTTTTGTCCATATTCCCAGCCTGTTAGATTACCAGGAATCGCTAGGGGATAATTCCCTAAGGCGAAGTGAATTGAAAATTGGTTAGCCTGAATTTCAGAGTAACTATGTTTGGGGGATTTTGGAAAATTTGCCTGGTCATATCTGTTGGATTTGTCTGAAAGAATACTTAAGATCTCGTCAGGTGAAGTTGCCAATGAAATAGGGGCATCTAATATTAATTAACTATCAGGCTTACCAATTAGGATCAGTCAGGTTACATCACAGACTGATTGGGAATGAATAGCAAGTTGTGAGGTAAGTGATTCTTCCTGCAACTAGCGAATTGATCAGTTGGTATGTGACCTGCCTTAATGGGTAATAAGTCCCATTACCTAAGTAGTTAGCTAGCCAAATATGGTTGGTTCTCTGGATCAAGAGGAAAACGTTAGGGACACGTTTTCTGGCTCTTTCCATTTAGGTCTCGAGGATGTCCAATGACAGAATTCTAGCCAGGATAGAGAAGACCATCAAGCTGAGACGAGGATGGGTAATTTAATGGCAATAGCTGCTGTTTCATCAAAGAGGTGTCAACTGAGGGTTAGATGACTAAATTCCCACTATAAATTTTCTAGAATTCACTCCTAATAAAAAAAGCATTTACAGAAACAGAAAATACAACATTATTTTATTAATATAGTTTTATCCAGTATATAGTTTAAGTAGTAAACTATTATTGGCTTTCCATTGTTATATTCTTCTCAAGGATATTATTACCGTGTGCAATAATTGGGAGACTCTTAGTGAAAACAGTAAAGATCTGAGCGGGGATCTAGAGAAGGAGAAAAAATTGGGGATTGCTGCCAACTGTGTGTTGGACTTAAGAAATTGTCACCAGGGAATCTCAGAGAAAATCAGTTTGGTCAGAACAAGATAACAAATCCCTAGATCATGACATTTCAAGTATTTCAAGTGAGAATACTGGCCAAGCGTTGGTTGAGATATAAGAATTCACACTCAACTATGGATAATAGTCGTCATACTATAATCAACTGATAATCTAATATATTATATAATGCAGATGAAGTGCACAAGAAACCAAAGCTATGCAGTAAAAAGTTATTGGGGTTGTTAATAATAATAACAAATCCAAGTAAATTTTTACAGTGAGCTGCAAGATTGATGGCTTGGAGAGCCTACTCAACAACCATCAGCCCTAAAATGCAGATTACTGCGTATTTTGCTAGGTTAAGTGAAAATATATTGTAAAGAGATGGAGTCCACAGGGTAGGTTTGGGTAAGGATCAGCTTTATTTAAACTTAAGAGGAATTGGACTGAAAACTGCCCTTTCCAGAGGCAGTTCCTTATATACGAAAAATGGTGGAAAAGGGGGTCATGAGTTTGTCTTCAGACAGTGGCAGCCAATGTACTCATTGGTACTCAGCCAGGGCTTGGAGCTTCATCATCCAGCTTATGCAAAAGGTCACAAAAGCTCTGGCAACGTAATCCTCTGATCTGCCATGGTTGGACCCTCACTAATCCAAATTTGAGCAGATTAAGTTGGACCAAAAGGGTTACAGAATTGGACTCCAGCAGGGTGGATTCCAACAAATTTTTTTAGATTTTTAAAAAATCATGAAAACGGATTTTTGACTCAGATTGGCATTCTTGGATCAGAATGTCAGATTCCATGTTCTGGACCAGTTTTCCTGACTCAGGAACCATTTCCTGAGTTTAGAGGCTTCTTTTATTCCTTTCTAAGGATGTAAGGGATGGTGGGGTGGAGGCCAGTGAAGTGTGGAAATGCTTTGGTGACTTCTGGCCTGTATTACCTCCCAACAAACCTCCTTTATCCTTTCAACAAGGGAATAAACAGCCAAGGGGGATTCTGTGGAGGGATCTTTTGGGGCCAATGTGGTTACGCAATGTGCATCAAACATTTGTCTCAAGTCTCCCAGTTGGGTCAAGGGCTTCACAGGGGCATTAGGTCCCTTCTCATTACTATAAGGGACTTTTTCCCGGTCCAACCCAAGAGGTTGGGTCTCCAGACTTGCAATATAAGCCCAATTAAAGGCAATTACATTCTCATAATTGGATGTTTGGGTTCAAAATGACACCTAATCAAGCAGAATCGTCTCAAAGCAGCTCAAAAACTGTTATGTCATATTTTGACAAATAAAAAATTGGGAAGAAATATAAGCAAATATAGAATATGACATACTAAATTGGGATGTTAGCAAGCCTCTCATAGCACTAGGTACGCCCTATTCAGGCTATCTATGTTTCAGTGCATTATTAAATTGATCATATATAATCAAACCCAAATTTTGGACTCATTGAATTAATGATGCACTGATTTAGGAGGTGCATAAAAGTTAATGCCATGAAAAATACTTTGTACCCAAGAGTCCTCTTAATCAAGCATCAAAGGTTATCCCATAGCTAATGAAAGCACTGATAATTTGGAAATAGGAGATCTAATCAAGGGGTTTTTAAGAAGAGCTAATATGTCAGATTATGCTGATATTTTAGAAAGATCAAAGGATCCATCAATGGGGTAATCTATTGGCATTGTTGGTTTTATCAAAGGTTATAATATTTGAGTTAAAAAACAAAATCTAACAGGAGAGTTTCACAACAACTTTTTAATAAATTATGCCTGAGCTCCTAAGAGCTTGAAGTGTGAAAGAGATGGGTGGATGAGTTGCGAAATGCAGGGGGCAATCCGCAAGAGCTGAAAATCTGATAGAATAAATGTGCTGACATTTGGTAATGTGGCAGAAATTTTCAGGGCCATCTCAAAGTGCACCTGAAAATAGGTAAAAATGTGGGAAATGTCCACAGCTGGGAGTCAAAAGCGGTTCAGGGTTTAGGGCTTCTGTTTTTAAGCTTGATGGTGCTATACCCAAGAAACCCAACACTCAATACTTGAAGCTGACTAAGTTGAATTACAAGTATATCCTTCTTAATAAAAGGGTGCCAAGTCCCCGCTTATGTTCCATCAGCTAGAGTATCCATCATATGATAAGTATGGTGAATTACAATCACTGAAATCATGTACTAAAACAAGCTATAGAATCACTGATAGATTTTAGTATAGTATTAAAAAAGTGTTTTTATATGTCATGATTACCAATAAAAGCCCCAAAAGGAAAAAGACTAATGAATAATAGAGGGGGAAATCCAAAAGGGATATTCTTGATCAGGTGATACATTCCAGATGGTATAATGCCTTTGTATCATAATTTTGATATGGCAAACAGATCAAAGTGAATACTCAAGTTGGATGAGACTTGGGATCACTTAGGTTGATTATTTGGCAGCTTCTTAATTCTTACCTTTTTTGATTTTTCTTAGTTTTCTGCCTCAAGTACCACTACAATTATTTGTCACCTAACCTTCAAATGATCTGTCATTTTGATGAGGCAGTTATTCGGTGTATCTTAGGCCTAACATGGTTTGATGGAGCTTTCCTAGAGTTGACTAGAGCTGTGCTGACTATTAATTTCTCCAGGTAATTTATTGAGGTATAAATCTGACGCCGCCACTGCGGCCACTGTATCCCTGGTTTTCCAGGGCTCTCATATCCACACAATGTGCACCCAGATCCCCACAGACAACAATATGGTGGTTCAGTTCGTGAGATTGCCCACTCACCTTCCCCCTGTGGTGCTCCATCAGGAGTTGATGGAAGTTTTGGCTGCATACAGCTTAAATCATATCCTTCAGTTTGTGGTCCCCAATGGGGCCACTCGCCTCACTGAGCCTCAGGCAGTCACCACGATCAGCCCTAAATCAGTAAAATTGCTTTGCAATTTCCCCACACTGTTATTACATCTGCTCCCGACCACTCATTCTGGGCCCACATTGAGGGTAGGTGAACCATCTGTCCATCCTTTCTTGAGTTGGATCACTCAAAGTCCAAATGCCCCTCCCTTGCTGCTTCTGCTGGACCTACTTTGTCTCTAACTGGCCCCCAATCCACCACACACCCCAGGGATTCTTTGGTGTGGGGCACAATCCTATCCCCCTTCCCCAAAGCATGCTGCCACTTCTGCACCCACAACTGCCAATCAGGCCCCTCCTCAGCTCAGTGCCTCCAGCGCTCCTACCAATAAGGATTCATCTTGGACATCATTTTGCTCCCACGTTTTCTTCCAATAGTCAACCACATCCCATCCATTATCTGGACCCAGTTTCCTTATGACATGAACTCATGGACCTCATTGGATGAAACTAATGAGTTTGGTAATGTAATTGAAGACTTAGAAGTCCATATAAAAATTTTATTTGATTACAACACGCTGTTCAGTTCCCTCAGCGCTTTTACGCCCCCATCCAGATGTCCCTGTGTTCTGCTCTGACCACCAGCTCGCTGTTTCAGCAGCTGCTCAACCATTTTTTTGCAGCCTCTATGAGGAAGTCAAATCAATAGTTGCAATATTTGCCAAAGATCTCCCACCATCCCATTATTGCCACGCTGACTCAGCAGAGCAAAAGTACCATTCTAAACCCCCATAAACAAGCAGCTGACGCCATCCAGAAAGTTGTTGCTGCTTACAGTTAATCCAAAGGTCACCTGAACCACATTTGCTTTATTTTCCCAGCTTCCTACTATCTTCCTTCATGTGAAGAATTGCTTTTTCCAGTACCAAGGTGCAATTTATGCAGCATCTAATTTTCATGAGCATCCGCTTATCTGTAGCCTCAATCTTATGTCTCTGATCAACACACACCATAGCTCTCAGCCTTTTTTCGCACTCTAGCCTATAAAAGGAGTATTCCTACGATAAGGATGAGCCCCCCAATCCACCTTCTCCTTCCACCATGGCAGGATGAGCGGCTCGCTACTGTCCCACCTAATTGTTTTTTGTTTTTAATCACGTGTGTTTCACCTGCTCATTTTTGGCAGTCGATTCATTCTGTTCAGGTAGGTAGGTTTATTTCTTTTTTGCTTTTTGAGCTTTGGTAATGTCCATCCCCTGGTCAACATACATTGAATAAATTTGAACTTATTGAGGTAATGGCTCTAATCTCCTTCTCAGCTCTAGGTTTCAATTCTGCTGAGGAGTCAAAAATTAACATTCTTCCCAGTTTGTTTGAAATCATAATATCTGAAATAACCCCTTTCAAGAATATTGTCAGTTGAGTATCAAATCAAAATTGGCTATGAATGCGGTTTAATTGTTACTCTAGTTTTAAAGACTTGATAGAGTATATATCTCAACATTAATATGTGATAGCATATGGACCATCCCAGATGGAATCTATTTTTTTCTCGGGGTGCTATTAGATTATGATAATATAGAACTAAGTCTGTAATCTCAAAGTTAGGTAAAATTTTATAAGTGGCATTTGCTGCTAGGCCTTTTCTTGTAACTGTCTTGGCTAAATTTGTCATTGCCTCCAATTAAAGTCATATTTTCTTCTGGGCTAATCTAAATAATATTTTCTAATTCTTTTTGGTAACATAATTGGTAATTACATGAGCTAATAGAGCTGGGACTTCAGGTCTTCTTCTGTATAAGGTATGAAGGAAGACATTTTGATAAGTTTGTGGGAACGTGTCTAGTAAACCATTAATGCACTTGGGAGTATTGGTCCCAGAGTAATGGATTGGTAGTAACAATATTGCATAGTATTGAGATCAACGTCCAATTCTCTCTTTCTACATTTCTGTTAATAGATTTTTTGTAAGGCGATGAGAATAATTGTTGAGTTCTCATGCTTATAGCTAAGATCCTTACATACCTTAACGTATAATTATTGATATTATTGCATAGTAGAACCTGCAGGAAGCCATGCATAGTAATTATGTTTTTATACAAGATAGCAGTAGCTTTAGCAGTTTCCGCGGGAATAGCAATTGCTTTGATACACTTTGTGAAATGATTGATCCCTACTAGGATGTATATATTTCCTCCCAAGGATTCAGGTAATGGGTCTACGACATCTAACCTGATTGGGTAAAACGGCTGCTGAGGGGTCATGGGCTGATATTTGTACTTGGCCTTATGCGGCATCTGCTTTCTACAAATGATGCAAGTGTCTAAGACTTCCACTATAGAGTCCAGTATTCCTTCCCAATAGTTACGATCTTTTACCCATTATAGGGTTTTCTGACTCCTCATTGGCCTAAGGTATTGTGGTCTTTCATTATAGCAGGTACCCATTTTGAAGGTCACATGTAAAGGTAGCCAGTTGATTCTGACTTTTTTATAGCTTAATCCATCAAGAACCTTCGTATTCCAAGCATGGTCTTTGAGTATCTTATGAACTGGTTTATCTCCGTCCTTCCAAGATTCTAACTTCATGAGTAGGTCGTGTAACCGCTCAGCTTTGCTATTGATAAGATATAGAAGAGGCAGTTGATTCAGTCCATCTAAGTTCATGTGCTTCGTTCCCAGTTGAAGGACAATATTCATAGCATAGTGCTGAGTCTTGAGAGCCCACAGGGCAAGTCATCCTGTAAGGTCTATAAATGTTTTACAGCCACCTTAGGGAAGCGTAGTCTTTCTCAAATGAGAAGGTTTGTATAGTATAAGAAGGTCCAGAAAGGTTTTACCATCAAGAGAACAGCTAGTAACTAATTCTCTTTGAAGATATAATTTAGCTCAGTTTTAGAAAGCGTTTTGCTATAATATGACACAGAGTGGCCAATGCCATTCTCATCCAGTTAAGAAAAGATGGCACTTACAGCTAAGTTGGAGGCATCAGTGAACATGATGAATGGCTTCCTGTAGCCCAGATTTCATAAGTTCGGTCATTTCTACAACAAACTCTTTATTAGGCTAAATGCAGTTCATTGTATTATCTCTCATACAAAAGGGTTGTTTTTGGCAAGCAATTGAACAGGAAGTTCAAGTTGAGTATATTAAGGATGTATTTAAGGTAGTATCCCATCATTCTTATGAATACCTGTATTCCTCAAGACTCTTTTTCTCAGGCACCTTGGAGATAGCTTCAACCTTGCCATATAATTGTTGGATCCCTTCACGTGATATGGTGTGCCCTAAAAAATTCCAAGTCCTTCTAGAAAAAGGTACACTTCGCAGGCTTTAATTTTATATGTTTTCTCTCAGTCGGTGGACTACTGATTTGAGGTGATCTAGATGATTGGTAAAGGTTTTGGAAAAAACCATTGTGTCATCTAGGTAAATGATTACACAGCTGAGTTTAAGATCTTGCATGATGTGATCAATTTCCCTTTGGAATGAGGCGGGAGTGTTGCATAATCATTGAGGGAGCTGGGTAGGCTTAAGCAATCCTTCCATGTAAATCAACAATCACTTTTCTTGGATTTCAGGTGAAAGACCCATCTACTAATATCACTGGCAAGACCCCTTGCAAAGAATAAATTTGAGCTGTAGGTTTGGGCTGGGGAATAGTCAATCCTTAGAATTGGATAGCTGTCTTTCTTAGTTTTGCTATTTAGCTTCCTATAATCCATCACTTTTCTGTGACCCTCGTTCTTCTTCTTTATGAGTAACAGCAGGAATACCATAGACTTGAGATGTCATAATTAAGCTGGCATCCAATAATTTCTTAATCTCGGTCTTCATGTATTTCTCCTCTAAATTTTTTCCCATATGGTTTTATTTGGATAGTTTCTGAATCTCCAACGTCAATACTATGTGTCCAGTCTTTCATGTGACCATAGTCAACATCTGACTTGGAGAAAACATCCTAGTAATTTTTGAGTAATTGGTGCACTTTCTCAAGTTCCTCCTGTTTTAACCTATCAAATATTCAGACCTGAGGGATAGCGCAAATCAAATTGTGGCGGGCAGGCCAAAATTAAGGTGAGTACCCAGAAATGTACTTTAAAAAAATTCATCAATGGCAAGTAATTGATAATTTCCAATCTATTGATGTTTTCTTGACTAAAATATCTTTGTTGGTTTTATTCAAAGTAGTTTCTCAATAAGCCACTGATAAGCTGTTTCAAGGGCTCCTGCAAAACACTAGGTTAAACCTAATCACTTTATTGACACTTGTGATATTTAGCAAGCGGTTTTGATATACTCAGTGTTATGTTAGTGGTAATCACTCTGTTCTCTTAATTTGATTTCTGTCTCATTGGTATAATAAAATAGTATGCCCTCTGCTGCATCTACTGAGTCAGGTAGTTTTTTTTGTTTCTTCCAGAAAATAGATATCAAAAAAGTAAAGTGGAACAGGGTACTCAACAAGACAAGAGTAATCCTTTTGATGGATTTTTTATATCCAACACAAGGGGAACTTCATAGTTGAGTAGTGATAATATCCTTTTTTTCAGAATGATAACTCCTTCATATACGATCATAAAGTGTGTCTAATAAAATATCATATTGATTATTGTCTAGGGAAACGGCAAGAGCTGAAAATATTAATTTTCTAACTCAAATGGCAGAGATGAGTATGCATCTATCGCCTTAATTTGTTTGAATTGGAAGTACTGTAGCTTGAGCTTCAAGGTCTGGGGCGAGCTTAATCTTCTTGATGAGTTGGGATGACACAACATTAATAAATGATCCTGTATCCAAGATAGCCATATCTCGTACTTTCTGAATTACCACATCCTTTATGGTAATGGTTACTCCCAACTTTAGCTGGGAAGGATAACACCTCCTTGAGTCGGAAAGTGCATTTAGCTTTCAGACAGACTTGAGATAATTCTCCTTGATCTCCAGAAGACTGTAGACGCTCAAATTGGGTCAGAACAATAGGGTAAGGTACTGATCAGAATCACTAGCTGTATCATATCGGGGTTACCTGATAATATGACTGAGGTACGTGCCTTTAAGAACCTGAGCATCATTAATATTCTCATCATTCAAACGGTCTGGAATGGCTAGCTCTGCGGGTGAACCAAATCATATAACCTGTGTCCTTGTGATCCCCTTCAGAGCCATCATCAGGTTCATTTTTAATGCAATTGAGGTGAGCGATAGGCAATATGTTTCTTTGAGGTACTTTGGGTCACTCAGCTGCAAAAGTACCTGAATATAAGCTGACCTTCCTTTTTCCTGCTCAGCAAGAGCAGGGTTCTTCTAGAAGCAAATAACCTTGATATGGTTGTTATCTTTCAGTAGTTGCATCTTAGCTTATCCTTTCTTTTTAGCACTAGTGGTGCCCAACACAAAAGGGGGAGCCAACACAAATCTTTATTTGTAAATAAGCCAAACAAAAAGATAAAAAAAATTTAATATGGAACCTCATCTAACAGCTTAGGAAGTTATATCAGAAGGTGAAAAAGCTTTTTTTCAGCGCCTGCTTTAGCTGGCGGACCATAACGGACACCATTGGAGTAGAACCATCAGCAACATATGGCTAAGGGGTAAAATCGTAGGTCTCCTTCATTGATGAGGCCGGCAGTGTCCATTCCCTCATTATATTGAGCAAGTAGATGCTCAGCAAAAGTGATGAGAGCAGGCACACAAGTGAATTAATTGATTTGCTGGCAGGTTTCAAGATAATTGGGGTTAAAAAGAGAAGTTTTTTCTGGATTGATGCAAGTGTGCCTTGCACCAAAAGCAAGCTCCTCATTTCATACCTCACAACTTTCTCAAAATCATGGGGAAAATTGGGGATAGGAATACCCTCAACAAGGGGCTCCATCGCCCCATGAAGTTGGTGGTGAAGTAGGGTGTTAGCAGGTGCAGCTACAGCCTCAACTGACATTTTATAAATACTTTTTAAACTAGAACTGTTTCAAGGGCAAAAATAGTGGGGACGCGAATCAGGAAGGCCAACATAGAACTCCTCAAAAGCAAATTCTGGCTTCACATAATATGTCCGTTCATCCTCATCAATCCATTTGAGAGCCTTGAATGGATTCAACTCAGCCAACGCTGGGCCAGCCACCAGAATTGGAGCGCTGTCTGGTGCAGATTGGATGTGGACAGTTGACTATGGCAGCTCAGCTTTATTGGTTGAGCCATGAACTCAGCTTTCATTAATCCAGTCAGATTATTTTTAAAACGTTCAAAATTTTCATTTTGCTTGGGAGCTTCTTTGGGAGCTGTGTCAAATTCCCCCCAGGGCTGGTGGCGGGAGGATCGAGCCCCATTCAAAGAATTGGGGCAAAGTGGCCACTGACAAAATGTCAAAAGGAGAAACAGTGGAAGCGGCAGAGGCAGAAGCCATGGGTACTTGCACTTCAAATGATCAATTTTGAAGAACAAGTGGCAAATGGCGCAGCCACTTTTGATGTTCATCCAGAATGGGTGATCAGGGGTGAATCTGATCATGTGCAGGGGGGAATCATGAGGTGAGAATTGTGATGAAATGGGTCAATCGTTACAAATTTGTGAGGCCCTGCCAACCAATTTGACCCATTGGGAAACACATATTGCAACATGGGGTCTGTGCCATAAACAGCCAAACCTACCATTATCTTGTGGCAGAGGCATACAGGAGAGAGAAGGAGGACGACCCAGCTAACTGGACCACCAAAGTGGACTCATCCAGGAGCTGCATGTGAACAGTGGGAATAGGAATTTTTAAAAACGATTTGCAGCTTAGATGCTGCTTCTGCATTAGCTTCAGAGTGGAAGTTAATGTTGAATTACCCCTTAAAGGGGCAAAATTCAATGAAGCTGGTGGGTTTGAAAACCAATCTCTTTCCGCTTGGTGTAACTTTCTGAGCAAAATTACATGAATTAATAAAACAAATCTAATTTTCTATAGTAGTTTCGCTCCAATGTCATCAGATTCTCCGCTGGCTGCTCCAGTGTGGGGCAGCGGCAAACCTCCCCCCACCATTTTCCATCCTGCAGGAAAAGCGCTAGGACTGGTTCACCTAGTCATTCCAAACCTATGGGATGATTCGTTCCGCCCAAGGACCTAGACGCTCACCTTGCTCATACTAAGTGGTACCTCACTGCCCCCTAGTGCTCCCCTGGAGAAACATGCACTACGGCCTAAGGGTTGAATATGGGAAACTATTCCCATACCATGACCAAGCCATTATCAAAATGGCAAAGGTAGTGATGATAACCGCCAGTTTTATTAAATTCTTACCCCTATAAGGGGTATTTCGACCTCAGTTTCACCTGCAAAGCTGACGCTGCCACTGCAGCAACTGTGCCCCTGATATTCCAGGGCACTCCTCTCCCCACAACTCAGACTTGGCTCCTAGAAGACACCACTTTAGTGGTTTAGTTTGCTGGCTTGCCCGCCCACCTCCCCCCTGAAGTGCTCCACCAGGAGCTGATGGATGGTTTGGCAGCCTATGGCTCAGGCCCTATCTTGCAATTTGTGGTCCCCAATGGGACTGCTCGCCTAGCTGGGCCTTGGGCATATGCCATGATCAGCCCTGAATTTAATAAATTTGTGGTGTCAATTCCGCTGCACACCATTATTCCCTCAGCGCCTGACCATCCATTTTGGGCCCACATTGAGGGCGGGCGGATGATCTGTCCATCATGTTTTGAGTTAGACCACATAAAACGCAAGTGTCCCTCCTCAACCACTTCCAGCGGATTGGATGACTCATCCACCGACCTCCAATCTGCTGCCCACCCTGTACAATTTCCAGTATGGGGCACAATCCTACCTCCCCCTCCCCCAAAGCCTGTTACTGCAGCTGCATCTGCAGCCACCAATCAGCTGCCTCCTCACCCCAATGCATTAAATAATTCATCCAATCAAGCATCAGATTGGGTCCCAGTTTGATCCTATGCTTCCTCAAATGAATTGACTAAACCTCAATCATACGCTGATTCCCCAATCAAATTCAACCAAAACCCATGGGAATTATTGGCTGAAATTAATGAATCAGGTAAGTTCATTAAAGAACCATCTCTGCAAATTGAGCAGTTTGTTAATGCAGAATGGGAAGCCAGATACCCCCCTCAACTTTATACCCCACAGCCAAACGCTGAATCATTTTGCAGTGATCATCAGCTTGAAGTCAAAGCAGCTGCAACACAAGATTGTCATTACCTGCTTAAAGCTGTCACTAAATCAGTAGTGACGCTCACAGGAGGAATTCCACCTCCTGTTATCCCCGCAACCTTAACTCCAAAAAGTAAAATCATGATGAACCATCTATACAAAAATGCAAATGATGCTATCTAGATTGTGGCAATTATAGCATGGAATCCAAAAGCAAAAATAACCCAAACCAACATTGCCACATTCGTTAAGCTCCCAGATGCCTGAATTAAAGCTGAAAATGCTTTAATTGAATATCTCAGTGCCATTTATCTAGCTGGCAATTTCCATGAAATTCCAATTATCAGTGATATCAAACCCCATACCGCAGATGCCCCAATGCCATTACTGTTGGCCGTGACATGCACTCTACTATGGAAGGAAGAAACTGCTGCCAAAGAGGCTGCCAAAGACGAGTCCCCTGACCCCCCCTCCCCTTCTGTCATGGAGGGATAAGCGGCTTCCGTTACCCCACCTAATTGGTCAGGTTTCAAAGCGTTTCACTCAATCCGCCCATTAGAGCATTTTGTTTGAACCAAGTAGTTATGTTAGTTTTTTAGTCTAGTTTTAGCTTCAGTAATGTCCGTCCCATGTCAGCTTGCCTTGAATAAATATGGTGGGTTTGAAAACCGCCAAGGACATCTCAATGATTACCGCGCTCACATATGGGAAAAGATTCCCATATTTAACCCAAAGGCTGAAATATAAATTTCGCCATGGGAGCACCAAAGGGCTCCAGGGCACCGCCTGGGATCTTTGAGGCGGTGGTCTAAGTCCTGAGGGAGTACATAACGCCCAGTAGCGTTGAAAGGGCTATCAGAGCCAGCCCAGTCGCTCTTTTGCGGCAGCTGAAAGATGTTAGATGGCAGCACACCACCACACCAAGCTGGGTCAGCAGGTGTCAATTGCATTGACATCAGTATGTTTTGGCTTAGTTGAGTAGTCATTATTGTATTTTTTAAAAATTTCTGAATTTGGCTTCAATTTAGTTATTGAAGTGAAAGAGAGAAGCTCTTTTGGGGCATATTGATTTGCCAATAGCTGGAGATCAAGTCCATCTTGGAGAAGGATTTGGATCCTACTAATTGATCTAATGCATCATCAATCCTTGGTATGGGGTATAAATCCTTCTTTTTTTCATATTTTCATTTAACCATTAGTGGTTGATCTTGACTCTACTCAATCTGTCTTACTTATTATCTATCAGAATCAGACTCATCCATGGACTGGATTATGGTAAGAGCATTCAATGCTCCAATAACTTCATAATTCTTTTGACAATGAATGAATCCACTGCTCGTGAGCTCCTAATGGGTCTCATCAAGATCAGTACAGCCTCTCCTGTCTCAACTTTATGCAATACTTTCTTTGCGCATCCAAAATCTTGGTCATCTCTCATGAAGCTAATTTAATGCTTCTCAAACAATGCCAAAGTTCATCCTTTTGGCCCTCTATCGAACCAACTAGCTAATCTCTCTTCATTAATGTATAATATTTTTAATGGATTCTTCAGGTATCCTTAACTCATCAAATTTCCAGAACTTGTAACAGGAATGAATTTCTAATATCAGATTAAGTTGGGCG